>JAJHUR010113855.1:0-32344 GCA_027495735.1 Lutjanus campechanus | reverse complement strand
GGATGGTAAAGGAAAAAGGTTAAGTGCCTCTAAGGTACTGCTCCGTGTCCGCCTCGCCATGTTGAGGAAAGTTGTTGTTGCCAAAGCAACAGAGAGAAGAAGGTCACTTTAGCTGCTGCTAACCGTTTGTGTTTGTGTGTCTCAATGCCATCACCACTGCAGCCGAGGTCAGAACACTTTTAAATGATTTCAAATGAAACTCCGACACACATTTTTGTTTCTACACATAAAGATTTGCGACAGACAATGTGCTAATTTAATTATAGCAAAACGTACCAAGACTTATGGACTGTAAAGTCATAAGATAACTTAGAAATTCTTTTATTACATAAGTATTTTGAGCCTTTTTGTGGAATAAAAGAATTTACCGTATATAGCTCAATAGCTGTGAGCTTAAAGTTGTGGCAAGACATACTTAACACATATGCACACAATTTCAAAACAAACATACTTGACAGTGTATTTTTCCTCAACGTTACGGGTAAGAAAACACATGCAGTTGCTGTGGGAGAATAAAGAAACCTCATAAAACACATTCTCTCTAGCTGCGTCTGTCTCTCTTCCTTTTTGTTTCTCTCTCATGCCCAACATGGGGTGTGTTTCAGAGAAACTAAGGAAAGCAAATCTGAGTGAATAAAGTCAGCGTGAGGGGAAGATATTTTAGTACGTTTGTTTGCATGTGTGCGATCATGTGAAGCTGTGTGTGAGTGCAGTACTGCGGAGAGCTACTGCTGCTGCTGCTGCGTGGCTGTTATTGCTCTCCCTGGGAAGAGATGGAAGATCTCAGACGGAGATGGCAGTTCAAACACTAAACAGCTGGAGGCCGACGGTCACCACTGGTCCCTCTTTGTCTGAGAGGGGAGGACGGAGGGAGGAGAAGGGAAGGGAGCAGGGGAAAGGATGAAGCTCACTGGCAAGAAGCAGGAGGAAAGGGCTATAGAGGGCCTCTAGGTGATGTCACACTCGAGCAACTGTGGCAACATAGAAATTTCTGCAGGAGAGGAGAGGTACCCTGCAAGACTTTCTGCTGCTGTAGCCCTTAAAGGCATGAGTGCCTAAAAGAAAGGGGCATGTCAGTCCAAGCTTTAGAGGCTCACAAAGAATTTATGCTCCAAAAGTAGCTCCTAGGAGAAGTTGGAGGTAGTCCAGAGGACTCCTCAGCCCTGCTCACAGTCAGTGCTGTAGGTGTTAGGGTTAGAGGTTGGGGTTAGGGATGTGTGCTCTGAAAAAAATCTAACAATATTGGTCTTTTAAAAGACTAATTTGATTGTAGGTGAGTGAATAAGGTCCATTTACACTAAAGAAAACATTAAACACAATCCCCATGATTGTAAAACTGGAAAAAAAACATTTTGAAGTGCTGATGAGGTTGGACTGGTAAATACTGATTAAATTCTGAGGTCTAAACCCTCTGTCTTTTCTTTAAAGAATACTTTAACACATTTGGGAAATAGTAAGGATTCACAAACTGGATTCTCGCCAGTGTACAATATGCTGATATTATCCAACTCATTTTTTAGCGATTACAGATGCCATAATGATATACGCACATATTTTTCCCACCTAATTGCAGAGAACATCAATTCTCGGCCGTAGTGGAATTAACATATCATTATGCCTGCCTCTTATTGTGATGGTCCACTGGCAGATGCAGCCATAAAATACAATGTTTTTTTCAAAATGTGCACATGAAGAAAACCACTCCTTTCAGGGTTTTCGTTGGTGCCCTTTTCTCTCTTTTCTCACAAATTCATCTTAATGATGATGCACCGACAGCTTTTAAGATGGGCAGTTAAATTTGTGGCGTTGAAGGAATGTGATTGGGCGGAGTTTATCAATAAATACTGGAAAGAGGGTTAAAAACATGTTACCGTGAGACTTTGATAGAATGGCTTGTGGGATAAAATAATAGTAATTTAATATGAATTAAAATTAGACTAAATTGAATTAGTACTAAGGAAAAATAACTTCCTGTTGTCTTTATCATCAAACCAGTGTCCCTGATGCATCTGTCAGTTTTCCTACTTTATGCCACTTTCATACTGTATGACGAAAGCCTTCGATGGCTGTGCTCTAAAGGAAATTGCACTTTATCAGACCAAAAATGAGACATGAATTAGCTTGATAGCCTGCTATTTCCCAACTGTACAATCAGCGGGTGTCTGGTGTTGAGTAATGGAAAACATTAACACTCGAGGACTATGAGACAAACATAGAACGCCGCCAGCGTGGCTTTCATCATATGGAAGCGGAGGTGGTTTCATCTAAAGTAAGTTGGAAAAATGATAAAAATCACCAAGCAACTGTGAGGTCATCGTCTATTTTAAGCCAAAACAAATGGCACCAAAATATCAGTTCAAATGAAGTGGCCACTCCAGCGTTAGAAGGTAAAGTTTCGAACAGAATATTTCTGAGATTTTATGATGATGGTAGAGTGGAGTTGATTCTGGTCTGAATGATACGAGAGCCCTTCATGGCGTCAGGGTTGGTTTTAAACCACTGTAGGTAGAGAAACCTATTTGGGGAAATTGTTCCAGCAACAAAATGGGCTCCCCTCTGAGACGAAAAAAAGCCCTGAATAAACACTTTTTGCTCCCTGCCTGGCTCAATGGATTTCTTTGAAACTCTCCTCAGATTTCTCTAATAAAATCTTAATGAGATGCTTGGCTTTCAGAACTTCTTTCCACTGTCCCGGACACAAAACATCTTGTCGTTTGTCCGTCACATGAACTTACATAACTACAAATCAGAGGAGGGGGAGGAGAGGACAAAGGTTGCAACGCAGCACAGAAGTGGTCTGCTTTTTTTTTGTTTTTAGGGTCACAGGTCATGTATTTTTTTTTCTAGTTTAGCCACTGGCCATGAGTTCATTTATCCATCTGCTTAGCTCTTCTCTTATTAAAATTTAATATTCTCATCATGTTTTGGACAAGTTTCAGATTTAACGTCACGATAAGAATGAAAACACATGTTGGCTCAGATAAATATCAAATCTACTTGCTTATCTCATACAAATAGCACGTAATCAAATGGTATTTCCTTTACACTGAACTATTTTCCCTTCATCACCCCTCCTGTCAGGCTGGGCTTTCCTTGCAGTCACAAAACGGCAAATCAGAGATGATTGTGAGGAAAGTGCTGAAGCATTTACTGGTTTATTTTCTTTTACAAGAGCACTGAGAGCAGAATACAGCATCGCATGTGTTACTAACCCCTTCTCCTAAATCTGATTCCTCAGCACTTCTCTATCACACACCCTCATTATAACCACACACACACACACACACAGGGGTGTTTTTAAAAGTACTTTAACAGGATTAGAGCCTCCGCTCTTGCATCTTTTCTATTGTTTGATTCTACTTGTTTCTAATTAAAGAACTGGCATCTGCACTCACAGTTGCACTCAGCGTAAGTCATTCAAGATGAGAAGATCAGCCATATTCCAAAAAAATGTAAATCACATACAGCTTGTCATTTATGAGCTCTCGCAGGATAAAGCAGTGCTCATAAACACATGCGGTCATTCATTCCTTGTCTCCTGTGGCGGTCATAAAGCTGCCAACAAATACTATTGTGTTCATGTCTCAAATGTCAAAAATAGGCATCAGCCCAAGCGCCACGTTTGTTTCTGGAACCAGAAGTGGATCTGACATCTTTTGTCAACGCATTGATCCAAACCCGCTGACATTAGGAATGAGGAATTATTACGCAGAAACGCAGCTCTCAAACAGGCCTCAGACGCTTAACAGGAAGATCCCGAAGCGCTCATGTGTTGCAAGAGATGATGAGGTACGCAGACGCACGCTTCAGCAGACACACGGCAACAATAGAATCCCATCCAGACTCACCACAAACCTCGCCAGGCCCGTACCCCCAGCATTCCCCACGAATATCCCCGAGCTGGCCTCGAAGGTCAGAGGCTGAGGGCTCCTGGTGAAGGCAACGCGGTGGTACTCCTCACAGTCCATGTAGAGACGCACCTGAGTAACAAGGGCACAAACGCACATATTTATTTCCAGCACTTGATAACAAATAGAACATTTGCAGCAAAAAGAACATCTGTGCTGTTCCCTGCAGTTACTTATGCAGCGACACACATTTTATGACAACATCCTCACATATTAAACAAGCATCTGTTGAAGATTAAAGCGCCGTATGTAGCCTATTTAACACTCCCATGTGTAAGATTTGAAACCTTCTGACTTTGGCAACTTCTCTTGATAATATGAAAAAAATAACTAAAAGGGCTGCGTGTAACACAGTTGTCATTTTTTGACAAACAAAAAGTTACTGCATCAGACAGCTCAGTCTCATGACAAAGCGAGTAATGGGCCCAGGCCTATTAGTGGGCCATGAATGCCCTGCAGGTGGGCGGGTGGGACATTTTTAAGTTTCAATTTGATAAATTGCCGTGAAATATTTATGATCAATTCTTTGTAACACAATCAGAACTAAGAAAACAAAGACGTGGAATCTAAATTATCTGACGTTCTTCATTTATCTGTGTTCTACTGTATTTGGTGACCAGTCACATGATATAATATCTCGTTATGGGTATGACTGGTGTTGTCTATTGGTGATTAAAAGTTTGGGTGGGCTGCAGAGGATTTTCAGATTCAAAAGTGGGCTGCAGTATTCTTAAATTTGGGAATGGCTGCACTAGAAGATATTGCGTCACGTAAAGGTAGGAGGCCGGGGTGGATGGACGGATCAAACACATGACTTCCACACAGTTCGGTTCCTGTGTGAAAGCAAATGGTAAAACTAGCCCAGTTCTTCACCAGCCAGGACACCTTTGACAAGAGATGTCAAAGTTTGACCTCTTGCCATCTGGTAGGAGATACCAGACCGTACAGTACAGTCACAGACTATCAAAATGAAGAACAGTTTCTTTCCAAGAGTTCATCAACTAGTGACCTCAACCCCCACCCACCCCCGCCCACCCCCACCCCTCAAACTGATTACTAAACCTTGACTATGGACACAGGTTGTGCAATATTTAATTTTTAATGGTCGTGTGCAAAACTTTCCATAATGAGTATGTTATAATGCAACCAATGATGACTTGCACTCTTTATACGTAACTTTAATTTTACTACCTTTTTCTGCTTTTTTGTATTTTCAATGTCAAAAATCATGTTGCCTCTCTTAGTGTGTCAGTGTACGCACTATGTTGCACCTGAGAGACCAAACTGCGACCGTCACCTGAAATGTTCCTCAGCAAACTTTACTGAGAAAGTATAAACAGACAGTTGCATATTTATTATTCCTAACTTAACTAACTTAAATGTGCAATATACATAAACTTGCCTTGCCTTGTTTGTGCGTTTCACACCCAGCTGAGGCAAAATGTAACGCTGACACAGTGGAGTGAGGCTCTATTACACACTTTGGCGTGATACCAGTTTGAATCAGAATACTGAAACATTTATGTTTCTCATTATCAACAAATCCCATGAAAATACTTACACCAACAGCGGTTTTAACCTAATAACCTGCATTGTATGTGTATCTAAAGGCTGATATTACTTATTCCTCTGTGCCATAGACATCCATTGTTGTCCAAAAAAAAAAAATAAATAAATAAAATAAATATTAACACACTACTGAGCCACACTGTCACACCTGGTAACATTACAGTTAGTAGAGGCACCATGGTTTATTTTGTTTTATTGATATTCGACTGCAGTGCCAAACTGTTTTTCATAAATTAGTATTTAAATAAAAAATAAAGTTATAACATTTGAGCCTCAATCAAACAGGCATAACCTAAAGAGTTTCTCTCTAAGGGTTTTCCCTCCTCTGAGAAACTAGAAACTTTCACAATAATGCTTTTGTGCGAAAATAGTTTGTTTTTATGCATTCCTTTGTAACCCTGCCAAATCCTTCCAAGTGCAGTGCAGTGACATCAGTAGATCGACCTTGCCATCAAAATAATCAATATGATCGTGATTTATTGGTGTTGAAATGCCTCACATAACATCTGTATCCTAACAAAGTGAAGTGAGCACAGTACACCCACCTCCGCCCCCTGCACAGTCAGGGTGAACCTCGCCCATCTTCCCGTCAGGTCTCCCATTTTGAAGGAAGCTGCTTCCTGCGTCGCTCGGGTTCCCGGGTCAGTGTAGTACAGTACGATTCTCTGGGAACCATCCTCGACCTCCGACAACGCTATACCCAAGTGCACAATCTAACAAAATCAAGAGACATAGAAAACTGTTATTTACTTCCTTTACATGAAGCAGAACAATAAGTTACATACAAACGTGGAGATTTGTCTACCTTTTGGTAAGCATCTGTAATGGCGAACAGCATGCCGCCCTGCCGTGTGGTAGGTTTAGCTGTGACGGTGACGGCAAAGTCATAGTAGAACGGGTCGGGGATGAATGACTTTGTGAGGCGGCCCACATTGGCGTCAGGGCCGAAGCTGTAGGCGGGGTAACCCTCGAAACCTGTGACAAAGGAAACGGAGGGAGGGAGGGGGACGCCGATCAGCTCCGTCAGGTCCAAGGCTCCCTGAGAACCGCGGTCTGCAAAAAAACGTAGAAGTGGAAACTACGTCAGCTAATACATTTCTCAGAAAACAAAGCGTATCACAGAGTGCATCATTGACCTGCTGACACCTGTAACAAACAACAATAAATGGAGCTGAAGAAGTCAAAGAAAGACATAAAAAAGGACTGATTGCGGCCATATGGAAACAACATGGTGTCAAGGGGTAAACTGAACCGCACTGGAGCATTTCTGTCTATTGGTGCCAAGAGCCTCTTTTATCTCAGTCACCTCAATTAGTGTATTAATGATGTATGACGGATCCTGTTTGTCTGGGAGCATCTGCACCCCTTTAACCATCTTCTCAAATGAAGCGAAAATCCCTTCATTTCTGAATGATGAACTACCTTTCCTGTGGGCCTACATATGTGGGTTTTAGTATGGTTTCTATTTTGCAAAATCCAGAGAAAAGGAATCTTCAAGGGGCTTCAAAACCCCCAGGTTTGTGAAGTCAGTCTGTGTTTGGGAACATGCACCACTAAAATACAATAACAAAATGATAAAGCAGAGCCTCGGCAGGAAGTTGCTATTGGCAACCATTTTGAGAAATTGGTAAATTGGCCTTTTTAAGAACATCAAAACACGCACCCCAAAACAATTATATTATTTATTTGTGCAATCGTGATATTTAAATATTGCTGTTACAGTCAGAAACTGGATCCAGACAATGCTGTACGTACAATGGTGAAAAACGGTTGTTTGACGCAAAATGTAGAAGCCAATCAGTTTTTGGGGTCGATCCCGATATTAGAGAGTAAAAAATAAATAAATAAAAATAATCAATATATTGGCCATTATTCTTTAGTTACATATATAATCAAACATGACATCAGTGCAATGAAACAGTAAACTTTGACTTATATTTTTGATTTTATAAATAATTATAAATAAAAACAAACAAGTAGAACAACATGAAGAAAAAGGATCAAATATAAATGAAATGTTGCATATAAAACTTACACACATTGATACCAATATAGCCTGATATATCTGATTCTAGGCCAATATCGGGCCGATAATGTTCGCTGAGCAATATATCAGTCTGGCTTTAGTGAAAACTTCAACTTCAATCTGTCACCATCACAAACAAATGTGCAAAAATGTTTCAACTGACAAAGAGCCACATGAACATGTACAAAAAAACTAAAAGGTGAAGTCCTGGGAAGCAACGTATCCCGACTTCTTTGAACTTGATGGGCAAATTATATCTCAAAGCATGAATCATCAAATTTACCAGTTCAAGGTGACGCATCTTAAAGAACCACAGGCCTTAGACAAGCACGGGAGCTCGAAGCAACATAAGCGGGCAGCTCAGTGACGGCTGCACACCAACTGACACCACCAAACTTTCTTTTATTCTTTTCTTAGTATGCTAATTACTCAAAATATAAGGTGACTAAAAATGGCAACCACATTATGGCGACCGCTTTTAAAAGTTAGTGTTGAGCCCCGCAAAAGCCCTTTAGGTTGTTGATTATAACCTCAACGTAAGGGCATTTATAGTTAATTTTAGCTCTTTAAATTGTACACATTCCTTAGTAAGTTCATGTTTAATCAAATTACCACCAACTAATTTGACACGAGGCAAACCTGGGGTCAGGTAGCCTAGTTGGAGCACTGCTTGGCATCTGTGTCTAGACAAAGCTGCCATGTGTAATGTGCTGTGTGCTCCGGGTTTGATGGGTACTTGAAGGTGACATGAAGCACAGTCCATAGAGAGGAGGGGGCCGGCTCATTTTTGCACTGGAGCCCCCTAGTGGGTTAATCCAGCTATGGGTCACAGGACTGATATGTTATCTTAGTAATTAAAGCATTCCACAGTACAGACTGTGTGGGAGGTGTAATCATTTCACTGTATGATTTATCTTTTTTTTAATTAAATAATGAACACTTTCAGTAATCCTTAAGTTATATTAATTAATTAATCACACATTTTCTCCATGAGCACTCTGGATCATGATAAGATTGCCTCGGAGCTTCCAACCATCCTTTATTCTTCCTTTAGACGCTGTGAAGTTTGACAAAATCTCAAATACAATCCATGAAGTTTCCCAATAGGGGCTTCCATCTGTCTAACGCCCGCACCCTTCATCATCATCTTATTCTGTAAACTTGCCATTATTGTATGCACGGCTGAATGCACAGTCGACTGCACACAGAAGCATGCCAGACAGACAGCATGGGCTCTTATTCTCCCTCCCACCGACATGCAGGCACTTTGTGAATGCCCACCTACCACAACATCTCCTTCCCTCCCCTCGTTCTGTCTGTCTGTCAGACACACACATGCACAGTCGCTCTACACCTGGTTCTCTTTAGTAGGAAGACCCCAGGAACAATCGTCTGTTCTTTCAGAGCGTATGGGCAGCAGGGTATAGAGGCCGGGCATCTGGAAGGCATTAGGTTAGACTAATACACACGTGCTGCGCAGTGGCAGCTCCTGTAAATTAGGCTTACCGCGTGCCGTGTGTCTGTGTGTGTGCGTCTGTGTGTGAAGGAGCGACAGAGACAAAAAGAGTGAGGAAAAGAGAGACTGACTGAGATAGAGAGTGCAAACATTAAGACTTTAATGAGTGCAACGTATGTGTGTGTGTGTGTGGCCAGCCAAGCTCCCCGCAGGCAGGGAGGCACACTTCTTTCCCCATGCATTAATTGGATTGAAACCTCTGCAGACTGTGCCAATTAAAAAATAACAATAAAGTGCAACTCCCACCGTTCTGCCGTAAAACCTCCACTGTAGCTGAATACTGTAGCTGGACTGTAGTTTAGTGCTTCTGTTCAAACACCCCTGTCCGTCTTTTAGATACTTGGATGATACAGAACATTTCTTCATCTGTGAGATTTATTATCTCTGACTGCATCCACGCACAACTAAGGCTGCTCCTTGAACGTCAAAGATTCCAATCATAAGTTGGAAACTTCCGAACTGACCCCTCGCAGCTGAGATCCTGCAAGTCGAGCAGCCGTTTTTCCCCCATCAGACAGTTTGCAGACAGAAGACGGAGATGCTGCAGCTTCCCGGAAGAATAGAGGCCTCACCCAGTCAGCCTCCAAGATAACATTATCTTCTTTTCACAGCTCAGAGGTAAATTTAACAGTCACAGCAGCTTCCTACAACCTCTGGCTTTCATTTGACATCTGATGTCAGCAGAAAATGTTGCACATCGATCCTTTGTTAGTGTAGTTGGCTCACGTTAACCCACGTTAACCCTTGGCTTTTTCCACTATCCTACGATTGCTGTCTCCGTATGTAAATCCGGCACACAACTAAATCTGACAACAATGTGCACGGACAATATGCTGATGTTGATGTCTCCAGATTCACTCTGAAAAAGCAAAACAATAGCAAAGCTGCTGCAGTAAATCTCCTCTTCCTCATCTTTTGGCAAGGAAACAATAAAAACCGCATTACATGCCAACATCTGACATGGACTGGGGAAGACACAGCACAGATAAATACGGGGTCATGGGAACACCTGTACCAGGTCTTAGCTTCACTGCCACGCGGGTCACGGCTGAGGAAAGCTGAGCTTTTGGAATCCTGCTCTGCCAGAGTCGGTTTAAAATGCAAGGAAGGCATTTTTTAATTGATCCAGTAAGCGGAGGGCTTTTGGAAAGCTCCGTTTGGGTGTGAAAAATGTTGACTTACTGTTGACAGAAGACCTTAACAGAAAGAAAAGATGTGATTTAATATTTTCCTGGCTTTGTGTGGACGTGGTCTTACAGTAGGCAGATTTTCACATGTTATAGCCAAAATCTAAACGTGACTGTGATTAAGCAGCCTTTGAACTGTAAACATTACACTATAGTTTTACACTCTTCTGGCAGATGCTTTTGTCACACTGGATCAATTAAAGACCGTCAACGGATCCTATTCATTTTGTCTGGAGAGCAGGAGATCCCGCAGCACAGCGCATGATGGATATAGCATGGCGAGTATATGGACAAGTATGTGAATTTGCATAATCACAACTTGATCTCAACAGACTTGTTGTCCACTGCAACGCAACAAGCTCACAAAACTCAGATCAAACAGTCAAAGTAGATAGTGTTGATCAATTATGCATAAAAAATATTCAGATTTGAGAAGCTGAAATCAAAGAATTTGTGTATCTTTCTTTGTATAACTTTCAGGCACGCTTTTCATCAAGCTGCTGCAGTGAAATCTAAGAAGGCTAAAACAAGTTCTAAGAAATATTTTCCTAATACTCTCTGACCCATTTCTGATTCCAGAGAAGCCTGGAGTCAGAAAGTTTTGATTGGCCCGTTGGCCGCCTGGACACTAGACATGGACGTCGCTCTACTGTATATCTTCTCTGTGTCGTCACCCTGCCAAAGTGCGTCCGCCAACAATCCCACAGCTCGGCCTGTCACTTCGCTCCTTCTTTGCCTGAAAGTGACATCACTGCAGATGTTTCTCCACTGGGTCAGAGACTGAACAGCTGGACAGATCACCATGGAAACTGAAATGCACTCTCTGCACTCGCCTGAGTTCTCATGATGCAACACGAACCCACAAGACCTCCGCCGAATCAGTTTTTGTCCTGTCATACATCATCCCATATTTTTCGAGCTAACAGCTGATCATGTTGAAGAAATGCAGTTGATGAGTGATGAATGTTCTCATCTGAAGAATACTGTGAGTAATGAAGGCAGAGCAGCGAAAATGTGAAACATCCCATTGGAAGAAACTGTGAGAAACTTGTGAGTAATTTGGGTCAGGGTGTGACTGCTCGGTGTAATCAGGCTTGGCTGCATCTGAGCACCACCTGCACTGGAACAGGGCAAGAGACAGAAAGAAAGCTGGGGAGACAAGGAAGACTCAGGAGATGCGTTACATGTCCTCTAACTTGTGTTTACAGTAATATCTTCAAGGTGCATTAAGGAAATACAAGATGCTGACATGTGATTAAGTGTTTGAGTCACAGAGGAATAACACTAGTTTTAGTGAAGTGAACTCCCTTTTCTTAGGAAGAGGAGGATGTGTTGGACAACTGGTCAAATGGAAAATACATGGTGATGAGCTTAACTTAATTTTAGCGCAGACAAACAGTTACATCCATTGACTGAATTTTGACATATTAAAACACAGAACAATCTAAGATGCTGGTTACAGCTTTGGAGAGATCACCTTAAGATATAAGATGGAGAAATCTTTAGTCTAATAATCACAAACTCATTACAGGGACATCATATATTTATAACCGCTTATCCTCATGCTCACATTCACACCTACGGGCAATTTAGAGTCACCAATTAACCTATCATGCTGCATGTCTTTAGACTGAGAGGAAGTACCCGCAGAGAACCCACATCGACACGAGGAGACAGAAGGGTCCTGCCCCTGCCATGAACTCTCCAGCCCTGCAGCCAGCTGGGGGATTCAAACTCAGAACCTTCTTGCAGCGAGGCGACAGTGCTAATCACTGCACCACCGCGCCACCCTGCCTCTTCCCTGATGGTCTGAATTGTTGCTAAGTTGCTAAGAGGGTGTGGAACGTCGCTAAATCAAGCGAGAAAGTCACCAAGTCGGCGACGTTGAGCCCAGTAATTATGATGTGGATGATAAATGAGGTGAAACAAGAGGGATTGATATGGTGGAGGATAAAGGACAAGCCGGTGCCTTGTGTTGTTAGCAGACCTGCACCGTTGATATGAAAAGGGACCAAATGGTGAATATCTTTGTTCATTTATTCTCTTCATGCCCTCATAAATGCATAATCTCCAAGTTTGTTCTGTATATTACATATTATTGTGTAAAAATCATATTTTATTTCATTGAATAAAAAATTAAAATTGCATTAAATCTCATGGGCAAAACAGGAAACAGGACTTTTTAAAAAAAACACTATGCCATGCACCATGTTGGTATTCCAATGTTGTGCTAGGCTGACATTACTTCAAAGAAGAAATTAGAAAGAAAGGGCCCAAAACTGGCTGTTAAGACTTTCAGGAGCCTGAATACAGAGAAACTGATGAGTCATTAGTCCCTTTGTTCTGCATAAGAAATGTTTTCTCCACAAAATCAATGAGATTTTAGCGTCAGTAGTTCAGAAACAAAGAGAAAGTGCTTCTTTTTACTTTAGAAAAATGAAGCAGGATGAAGAAAAATGTAAATTATGACACACTAATGAGTTTCTGCATTATTCCTTCATTAGAAAAAGATGATTTGAGGCAGCATGTTAATTGTGGTGTGTGTGTGTGTGTCTGTTTAGTGTTTAGTGTGCATGCCTGCTCACTTTGCAAATGAGCAACAGTCGATCCAAACTCTGCTGCCTCCGCAGGGCTGTTTCTTAAATGGGTCAGTGTGTTTTGGGAGTGTGCGCCTCTCACTGAGAAAGTCCCTGTATGACACACTGTTATGGCAAAATCCAGACTGTTACAAATAAGTTCCTCACTCTTACTTAAGGACCACTTGGAAGACAAAGGGACTGGCATTTATAAACGGAGCGAAGTCTCTCCTTTGGTAAGACAAACAGATTCTTAATAAAATGACTGAACTGCATTTGTAATGTTGTACAGCTGAACGTTGTGTAGATGTTGTGCTGTCAGTTTGAGTGAAAACAGCTGGAACCAAACACCACAGCACTCAGTGCAAACAAATGAACAAAATGCTTAATGTGACATCAGGGCAGATGGGGTAAAAAAAAAATTTGTGCACCACTACTGATGTCATCTTTTTACTTGAGGGGAGAGACTTTGGCCTAAAGTCAAGTCAAGTCATGTCAACTTCATATGTACAGTGCCAAATTATGACAGAAGTTATCTTAAGGAGGACAGGTGTAGACCGCACTCTTTGTAATATAACTTACTGAGAAACAGCAGTTCCCATCATTAGCAACATCAACGCATGTTGCTGCCATTATTGTTAGGTTGTAATATTAACTTCTCAACACAAGTCAATGATTGGTGATATGTACAAGGTCGACGTTGAAGTACGATTCGAAGCCAAGAGGCCAGAGCAGAGTAGACAGAGAACACAGGTGACAGGAGACAGGTGAAGTAGAGGACGTTACCTCACTGCGGCATGCACACAGACCGTGTTCCTGCTGTGGCACTGCTACTGCCAGCCTGATCTTTCTACGTTGAGTTTGTAGCAGAGTTGTTAGGAAAAGAGCAATAATCGGAAAACGATTTTTTCATGCATGACATAGTCTACGCATATAGACGCTGGAGTAAAAGGTGCCATTTTATCGGTATGGTATCAATATGACTATCAAGAGATCCATTTTTGCTGCAAACCCCACATATCACACAAAGAAAGAAAGAAAACGAGACACTGAATCTCTAGATGAAGTGATGCTGCAGCCGCATATGACATGTAAACACACCCCATCACGGACTTTAAAAAAGGGTCGCCTGGTGTGTCTCAGTGTTTGAGGGTGATCAACACCAAGAATTAAATCATTCTAACTCGAGTCATTTTCCGAGTCCGGACAGCCGTTTACTGATAGAAACTGCAAGAGTTTTCCATATTTTGGTCACATTAGAAGGAGCATGATTTCAAACAAAACCAGTTGCTCAGTTGTAGCTTTGGTTTGGTAGGAATAGCTCTACTTCAGTTCTAGTTTTGGACTTCAAAAACTTGTGCTCTTTACTTGGGCTTGGCTAAGATATAAAGATACCTTATTAAGGCTTGATCAGAAAGAAAGAGAAAAGAAAAAAAGAAAGGTCATAATAACATGGTGATGATGGACACAGTATTTGGACGGCTCCAAATGCTGCCGGCCAAAGTCACTCAGCTGTCAGTCAGTTCGCAGCAGTTTGTAATGAGCTGTCACATCTAATGAGAGACCGGGTAAATGGAATCTAATCAAACCTCAATCATCCGCGACTCCACATCACAGATACTCAAGATAGGAGCGGGCTTTGCACCAAATGCACCTCCGTCTGTGCACAAACATTCACACGCGCACTTTGTTTCAGCACAACGATCCAGAACAAATGGCTCGTAAACTTTATCCAAGTATTTAGAGATGTGAAAACCTCACTGTCACACGGCCAATCCTCTGTGGCTGTGGTCTCACCACATCTTACAAACACACTGTTCTCTCTCCCAGGACCCACCTCACTCTGGAATCAGTTTAACCTTGGTTTGTGCCCAGACGTCTTTACACTTGTTTGACTTGAACTCTGAACTCGTATAAAACCACATCTGCCAAAAAATGCTTACGTCAAAATCGCGCTTTGAGGGTCAGTTCTGGAGAAAAGATCGTAACAATGATCCACGGTGGGGGAAATTAAACCAAGACGACAAATAAAATAGAAACCCTGATTTTATAATGCTAATAATGTGAATTTATTCACTTCTTGCATAATGGGTTACTTCTTGCCAGCAGCACCTGCTAGCAATTGTATAACCAGGCAACGATAACTTGATTTTCGCAAAAACAAACAACAAAAATTAATGTGAATTTGATTAAATCCAATGGCTGCTTTGACTGTACCCTTTATTTACTTACCCATTTAATTTCCATGTTATTTATTAATGCTTTAATTTATAATCTATGCTTTATTTTCATTGGCATTTTCCCTGAAGTTACTTATTTATTTCTACATTTTCTTTTTACATTTACCCTGATTGGTATAATGAAGCAGAAATGCATGAAGGAATGTAAAAAGAAAATATAAAAATAAATAACATAACATAAAATGAATGTCTACTGTCATTTATTATAAATTAATTAACGTCTACATTTATTTTTGTATACTTTTTGGTGCATTTAGTGGAATATTATTTCATTTATCGAGTCATTCACTTATTTATTTTTGATTTAGGCGGTTATGGTCCTCCATATTAATGGAAATAAATAATACACCTGTGTAATCTGGAAAATTGTGCAGTATTGATAAGCACACTTGGCTTGTAGTTAATGGACAACAACATACAAAACTACAAAACTGCTTCTTTTGAGATTTTATGGAGGCTTACAGCAGATAAACCAGATGTCCACCTCAGGTGTGTGTTTAAATAAATTTAAATCAATAGCCAGTTTAAATGAGTAAAGTTTAAAAAATGAGACTCAAACATGGATTTCCTTTCTATTCTTTTCCATTGTACAACTACAGATTAACTTGTCTTCTAAAGGTCCTCGGATCTTTCCTTCAGGTAGACAAAATAAGACACCTCACGTCCTTTCACTCAGCGGCTCTCAGTGTTTGACTGACAGATCGGGGGTGATGTCAGCCGTGAGCTGCAGCGAAAAGCAGGAAGTTCTCCGTAAACTGCTGAGACCACACAGCCTGTGTATTTAACTGGAGAACGCACACAAGCCTGCGTGTGACCAGGTGAGGCTACAAGGCCTCCCATTTAGCACAAAGCCGCTCTGTTAGCGTCGAGCTAAAGCGCCAAGTCAGCGCAGTCATTAAGAGGAGGAGAGCAGATTTAAGTGTTCACGCTCTGGCTGTGATCAAAGTCTCATAGCGCGGAGCTCGACGATGAATGGATCCCGTTCAGGGTGATGTCACAAACAAAAGGCACGTCTCTTCACTTGTGTGAACGTCCGACAGCAGAGATTTGGTTTGTTTGTGTTCGCATGTGAAGAAACAGATCTCCAGTAGTGATGTGATTCTTGACTTTAGGGAGGCCCTGATACATCACACAAATATTATCTGTATGTCTTAGATTTACTTGCGTCAGTAGTAGAATCTTGCCCTCTGATTCTCACCCTCAAAATATATATTTTTACAATCGCTCTGAAGTACATGATTTATGTAGATGCTCACCAGTGTGACTGAGTATATTTTGATTATCAGTTATGTAAGCAAAGAAGGAAGTGAACCCCACATTCTCCACTGAAGTCCACTGAATGATTTAGTCTGTTTGAAATGTGCTATACAAATAAAGCTGCCTCGGCTAGAGTCAAGTCCTACAGGCTATGTCTGCATGCACAAAATACTTACTTTTTTGTCTTTATTCTGAAAAAGACAACATTCCTACCAAGCTCTTTACATGGCTAATGAAAAGGAACGTCCCAACAATTATTCACGTTTACATGCAGCCGTTTAAAGTGGAACAGCAGGGGCCAGTTAAACCAGTTTTGCAAATAGGATTATTTCAGCGTTTTCCACTGGTGCTCAACTTGTGCAAATACAGTCTCCTTCTTTCTTTCGATCAATCAACTTCTCGAAAAGGTCAGCGTCACAACTTTTGCACTTACCCAAAAACCTGCTGATATCCCGGTGTGTCATAATCTTTAAAAGCAAGTTTTTCTCCTTACAACCAGAAATTTGGGCTTTTTTGTGCATGCATCTTGCAAATTTTGGGATAGCTGGTTTGTTGCAAATGCACAAAACTGACAAACAATGAAGATGTATATTCTAAAAGCGTTCTATATGTGTCCAAAGAATGCGCCTGAATAATACCGGCATATCCCACATGCTATATTCAGAATATCCAAACAGAATATGCTGCTACATGACCTCTGCCAAATTCAGAATATGGTGATATTCTGAATAATAGTGGAAAATTAGTGTGCATTTAACTGTAGTCCCTGGCACATTCTTTGAATTCGTTAGAGTCCAAACCGTGATAACTGTCATGGGAATGTGGCTGTTATGTTAAAGTAGAAATATGAGATTCATATATGTTAGGAATGATGCACCTGCGTATGTGACTCTTCTTAGGAATGTGATAGTCATCCTCAGATAGGAGTTAAGAGGTGTGTGTGGCTGCCATGTGCACAGAAACAGACAGTCTCACACATGAAGAATGTCTCAAAGTCAGCAAGCGACCATATTTGTTCAATTTGGTAAATCATTTCAGAGAAAAACAGACAGTTTGCGGTTGTTATTGCCTCAATTTATTGATCCCAGTGGGGGGAAAACAGATGAAATTGTGTTGCAAGCACCTTACTGCAGTAGCTGAACCATATGAGCCACACGCAGACAAATGCCGTGAAGACGCTCTTGGGATGATTTGTATGGGAAAATCTCAGCTTCTGTTAAAACAGTGAGTTCACCCACATAATAACGATCTATATTTTCTCATGTCTTTCTGGTGGTAGCCATAGATTTAGCTTCAGTTTCATTTTATTCGTCCACGTTTGTGACATGTTTCTTACTGCTTCTACACCAGTGCAATGGAGATGAATAGGGCTGGGTATATTTTAGGGGCGTCTCGATTGTCCAAATCCAAGATTCGGTGAATGCTTTTTTATTGGAACAACTTGTGTATGTATGCCAAAACCAAAACTATCTGCTATCTGTGTTTTTTTTGCACTTAATGTGTAACTTCAAACCTAAATCACAAATGAAGGTTGCAACAGAGGGCTGCAAATTCACCCCAGATACATTTATTTAGTCCTTCCGAAACACAGTTACAATGGAGGCCTTCATATGCTCAGAAATGCAAATAGATATCTGGAGCTGCCGTGTGGGGTTTCCAAAGTGGGAAATTAGCTAGTGCGGCTTTAATGTACAGCAGAGGTATAAAAGAGGCTTGTTCTCAGTTTGGTTAAATCCAGAAAATGTCAGAATACTGTACGGAACTGTAGGTTCCTTTGAACAGAGTTTGCTGTGACCTCTCAAAAACCTTTGCAAAAAAATACCCCAAAATCCAGAGATGGATGGCACTGTAGGCTGTCAAATCTGGAGCGTATCTTATCACCAGATTGGGACCACATTGACACTGTAGGGCTTTTCACACTGCATTTAGCCCCAGGTTAAGAGCCCCAGCTCAGTCCTGAGTTTGTGGGGTTATCCCCTGAAAATTGACTTAACCCAGGGCTAAAAGCAGCCCGTGTGTAACAGGGCTAAAAGATTAGAAGATGATCAGCCAGGTCAACAGAAAACACCTGTGTGGGTGTACAGAGGCTTCAAGCCACAGCTACAAGAAGGGCAATTTGAATCATATAGCCCTGGGTGTAGCTTAACCCTGGGTTAACAATGTGTGTGTGAAAAGGGGCTAAGTTATCCCTGAATATGAAATTAAGATATCTTTCCGAGATGACACATTTTGAACGCCACAGACATGCTTTGAACGACAAAGAGTGATGATATGCCACAGATTTTGTCATATTCTTGGCCAGTCCACATATTTCAATAAATGGTATGAGGACGTATTTGGACATTTTATTTCATGTGCATGCAACATAACATGTATCGGGATACAATATACTTTTTGTGGAAAATGCTGGCTTAGTATTTAACCTGATATAAAACATTTCAAAACATCTCCAGATATGTTGCTAATAGGATCCAGATGCGTGCAAGATTTTCTAAAGGATATCTCCAGATTCTGGGGAATTTTGTGCAGTACAAAAGAAATAAAGTACGATATTAACACAGTTGAGTGCAAACAGTTGGCTCCAGTGTTCCTCATAAAACTGATGGATATTTTCCACAACATGAGATACTGCTCTAATGGCCCTGCAACAGGACATCAACACATCACAGCACAGCTGATTATCCCGTAAGATGCAAACAGCTTTTACAGTGATTTAAATTTCAACTGCTTATGAGATGAACCAGATGGTTCTAGGGAATCTGAATAAGCTTTTCTGACCTCGCGATCCTCAGTGCTGGAACACAGCCAAGCATATTTTCACAGGTATTTTAATTCATATTTGATGAATCTCTCTTGTCTCTTTCTCGGCTACTGTATCAACATTTGACCATGCCTATCAGGGCAATGGCAGATTAGTTTAGTACGAATTTCAGGAGCCAATCAGTCTCTGCCGGACAGGCCATGAGAGAGTTTTTTGGGGTATTTCCTGCTCAGACTTTATGAGGTCATAACATTTGGGACCTTTTCAAATTGTGTATAAAAATAAGTTTCACAAGAGCCCGTTTCCATTGTTGCAAGCCACATTTATCAGTCGACGCTGAGGTGTGATTCACATTCATTCTTAATGGTTGGTTAGATAAACAAAGTAGCTGCTGAGAACACAAACCGCAGAAATGTGCGACCCTTGCTAACTGCAGACGAAAAGAAAATCCTGCCTGCAATAATTTACCGTTACCAACAACATCACCACCAATCACATCCAAATTCTATGTGCTGCATTTCATAACCAATCAGTTTTCCATGACATGTTTCATGCTCTTGGCTCAGAGCTCTGCTCTACAAGGTCTCAGTGCCAAGAGTGACTCAACCAAAACGCTTGCCGTGTCCCCAGTTAACCCTTATGCAGAGCTCCGGTCCCCACGGAGAAAAAGGCCGACTTCAGCATTGTGCTGCGGGCTGAGTATTCAGACATAAGCAATTAGTTCCCAGGGTGGAAATAAAAATAAATAAAAGAAAATGCAATTACCTCGTCGGGTAAAGGGAAACGAATCATAAACATTAAATGTTTGGCGGGAAATTCCACAGTAGCCAAACTAGGATAAATAATACATGATCCTGCTGGGAGGAAATGATAAGCTGGATGGTGAGCTAATGTTAAGTGACTCCGGTCAGAGACTAAGTAATACAAATCTCTGCAGCTATATCTTGTTTTAAGCCTGTATGTTAAGGAGACGTTCACCCCAAGGTCAAAAATACCCATTTTTCCTTTTACCTGTAGTGCTATTTATTCATCTAGACCGTTTGGATGCGAGTTGCAGAGTTTTGGAGATATCAGCTGTAGAAATGTCTGCTTTCTATCCAATATAATGGAACTAAATAGCACTTGGCTTGTGGCGCTCAAAGCACAATTAATATATCTGAAAAACTCAACAACAAGATCTCTACAGAAATCATGGCCTGGTTACTCGAGATAATTCACAAACCTTGTTGTGAGCAGTTTCATGTAGAAACTATTTCCTTGTAGAAAGAAAGTAGTTCAAGTAGATTCTTGGCTGCAGAAATAAACTAGTTCCAGTTAACTGGTTCAAGTGCATAAAAAAGTAGTTCTGGCAGATGTGGCTGCAGAGAGAAAGTAGTTCTGATAGATTCTACTGTAGAAAAAAAGGTAGCTTCTACAAGTTTTCGCAACAAGGTCTATGGATTGTCTTGAGTAACCGGATCATTATTTCCGGAAAGACACATTGCTTTTGGTTATTTTCAAATATATTTTTGAGCACCACAAAGCGGGTCTCATTTAGTCCCATTATATTGGAGAGAAGGCAGATATCTCCAAAACCCTGCAACTCACACCAAAAATTATCTAGATGGATAAATAGCACTACAAGCCAGAGTAAGAAGAGGTATTTTTGATTTTCGGGTGAACCGTCCCCTGCGGAGCCAAATCAACCTTCTGCAACCTTCTGCCGACACTTTCGCTTGCCACAATTTGTCAGACGCTGCCTTGAAATTAAGTGAAAACACACCACATTGCAATTATGGTCCACGCCTCTTTGTGTTGTTATTGAACAAGTGAAACTGATCCTGCTCCAATCTGCCAATTTGCGCTCCAATAAATGACTCGCTGTACCCACCGCAGCAAAATGAGGTAGTGCGCGCTGTCTCATACTTATTGATGCCAGCTGCAGTATTGAAATTCATCAAGCGAGACTTCCAGATGTGAGGAGATGGGATTTGTTATTGCGCAGATCGTGGGGTCCTGTCACTGATCCGTCTTGTGATTTTCATGGACAGAATTGTAGGTGCAGTTGAGAGGAGTCCAGTTGGGTGACCTCAGCATTGCATCTATTTTTTGCCAATGATATAGTTCTGCTGGCTTTGCACTGGATAACCTGGTTGGGATCAGTAAGCATAGTCCTCTTGGAAAAGAGTGGATTTCCCATTGCAGGCTGGAAGGAAGATGGCGCCAGAAGCGAAGGAGATTAAGTAGCTTCAGATCTTGTTCAGTGTCATGTTCTGCAGTGTCGGTAGCGATCTGGGTGTTTTAAGGTGCCTTCACACTTGAAAGTCTGAACCAAGGTTCATACTTTTGTTAGATTATACACATTATGCAAGAGCATGTCCTGTTGTTATCACCTACGAGAGAAAATAATTAGAAAGTGTCTGAATTTTTGTGAGTTTTTGCCAGCTGACTCTTTGTAAAGTTGTTGGGCAAAATTGGCTTTCTTTGTTCTTTTACGCTCTTCCCCATGTGCTAGCATGACTCATTTTGTTTTGTTTGCTTGCTTTTCCTTTTTCCAGTTCTGACAAAAGTCCAAAACAACCAAAAAGATGTTTTGTTTTCACACTAGAAACAAACTTAACCATGGTTCAAATTGATCTGGACTGAGACCATGTCTTTTGCTCAGACCACATTTTTGCTGTTTGGTCCGCACCGTGGTGTAATACTGCTTTGAATCAAACCATAAAGTCCAAAAGTCCATCAAAAACCTTACCCATAGAAATGACTTCTAGGTAGTGAGTATGGAAACAAGTAACCAAACTAAAGGAATAAAGGGATGAAGTTAAAGCATCAGGCATCTGATCATGACTGCTCTTAGAAGCCTTCCCTTAGAGGTATTTGGGCACCTCCAAGTCTGAGTAGAGACTTCTGGGTAGACCCACAAGACAATGGAGGGACTGTATTAAGAGGAGAAGACATGACTGGGGAAATGGATGAATAACGTACCTACGTAGCTTAGCTTCCTGCCACTGTGGCTAAATCCAGCTAAAGGACAGAAAATGGATGGATGAAATGTATCAGCAAGATATAGATGAAGTCTTATTGCAGTCCCACTTTTTCGGCATGCTTCCTGCACTACTGGTGCACTGCTAAAAGGTCAATAACTCCAGTAACGTCGTCATGTTGTCTTGGAATTATTGTCAGGATTAGCAGTTTAGTTGCAATATGGAGATCATGACAGCTACTCTCACTGTTGAGCCAAAGCAAGTCGGCTTTACTCCTGAGCTTCAGCAGGATTAAGGAACCATTAGTCACCAAGTTGGGTTTGTCTCCTACTTCTTCTTCTTGATGGGGGTGGATTTAGTAGTTCATCTTTCATTTTCAGAGTCCATCTTTCTCTGGATGTCGTGCTTTGTATTTCCCTCATATGGCTCAAATTTTCAAGGATTTTCCGCTGGTCGCCAAACCCTAAACCAAGATTTTACTTTATACGGGCAAATATGATCATACAAGCTTCAACAATGACTGTATTACTACTTAGAAATCTTGCTTAATGCAGCTTTTTAAAAGGTCTCTCTTTCTATAGCTCTCTCACACTGCACTACACACATCCACACACAACGGGAGCCTTATGTGTGACAGGTAAAGTGAGGTCTGGGCCGGGGTAAAAGGGGCTGAGTGGTAAGCGGAGCGCATTCTTGTGTTTCATCCAACATTCGTCTTGGGGAGCAGGGTTGACTGTCTCTCAGTGAGGCAGACCAGCTTTTTCTCGGCCGGTGGTCTTACAGAATACTGTCCACTTAATGTATGATAATATATACAGTGGAAATCTATTACTGAGATACAGCGACTTTTGGTGTAAATTTGCACTTTGATCAACTTTATTTTCCAGGAAAGGAGAGTCACTTGCAGTTTTGTACAAATCCAAACAGTTTATGGATGATGTGAAGTTCAGTAAAGCGGCGTGTGTACACATTACGCCAAATCCAGCCAAGTTAAATATTTTTTATATAGCCCAAAATCATGAACAACAATTTGCCTCAGGGGGCTTTACAATCTGTATAGTGTACAACATCATTTGACCTTTGATTTGGGTAAGGAAAATTTAAAAAAAAACTTTTAAGTGACACATAGGATTTAAGTATTTAATCTCTTAATCTTTTGTTATTTGTGTCCCCAAAATAGAAGCAATTTGCCATCACAAATATTTGAGTTCTGATTTTGTCTTGGAAAAACAGCAGCAGTCTGCCAGGAAAGACCGGCTGACGCTTCACTGGGGTTTAATGGCAGGACTGCTGTAGGTTTCACACAGGGTTAAAAGGTCCCAGTGTGACTCCAGCAGACCGTGGAAGAGGAGCAGATAATGACTTCCTAATGACAACAGTGCAATTGTAGCATCCGGGAGGATGGGGGTCATTGCAGGTCAGGACAGAATAAGGTACAAGGTAGTTTTTTTTTATCATTATACAACATGGGGTTGTATAGAGGAGGGCTGCACCCTGAAAGTCGAAGATTGGAATCATCAGTTGGAGACCCCTCAGTCAGCCAGTCGTTTTTTCATTACAGTAACAAGACAAACCAGACAGAAGCTTCTAAAAATGAACAGGGATAATATTTCAATGAGGAATTACAAATAAAGGGAATAATGACTATATTTTAATTTTAACTGTTGCACAAAAATCCTTGTGACAAGATGCGCTGATGAAAGAAGGAAAAATTGAGTTGTTGCACACTTATTGCACACAGAACGATGCAACAGCATGGCAGGCTGTAAACTTTACAAACTGAGTCTCTAAATCACCACAAACCACAATGAAAGAGGAGAAGAGTGAGCGAGTTAAACACTTTTTGTTTAACTAGAAACAGTTGTTTCATTGCTCTCGCCAAAATCACCAGACTCCCTTTGTAAAACTGTATTTTTAATTTGTTTATATTTACACAGGATACTTCTTCTTTGCCACCCGTAACGTGTTCAAAGAATCGTTCTTTTCTACCAAGACTGGGCAACAAAAACACAGGTTAACACAGACTGCAGGAATCTATCTGGCTCAGTAATACAAGAATTCAAACTGTCCCTGCAGATATAAAGTTGTTTTGGTGCGAGTCTGGACCAGTGATTCAAAGCCGTGGAGTGTGCCCATATAAGCTAACACTGGACAGGACTGGGGTCACTGATAAGGGTCTGTTTTCTCCATGCCCGTACAAGTTGGCAGGTCCATGGCTGCAGAGAGCCAAGGGGCCAAATAGTTTAGTTGGTTAGGTCAGTGGAGCCAAGTATTCCTCCTGTCTGTCTCACCAGAAACACACACACACACACAGCCTCCGGCTCCCTGCTCTTTTCAGAACCCTTATCTTCCATCTTAATATGAGGCACCAACTTGGCAGCATCAGCGAGAGAACAGTATTACCTTTGTAAAGTGGAATATTTGCGGTGTTTTTTCTTAATTTTTCACTTAAAGCCCGCAGGTCACTTTTCAGCACAATATCAGGGTTACATGCAGTTGTCAGGTGCATGTTTTTGCTATTTAAAAAAAAAAACAACAAGAAAATAAACTTAATGGAAAAATGCATCCATCACCGCTCAGGTACACACAGGCAAAGCTGTAGCTCCATCATGTCCTCGGCCCCTGCATTAACGATGCTTCCTCATGTAATTATTCAACCTTTAAAATACTGATGTGCTGATAATTTAAGCACAATTCACTACAGTTTAAAAACACATCGGTCTGAATAGAAAAGCCAAAAACAGCCACGGGAGATCTAATCTTCCCAAAAAGTCGTCACACCTCATTTGGAATTTGCCGATTCAAGAAATTGCACGAAAAATCCTCAATAGTTGGAATGAGATTTGCTGGTGCAGAATTTTTTTAAGAAATAAAAACACATCAGAATGTTATAAATGGCACAAGAGGACCAAAAACAACAGAACCTGGTCTTTCGAGAACATCCGGTCTTCCTCCTGACACGAGTTCAGTGCAGGGGTGTTGGTTCCATTCAAAACTGGTGGAAACGCAGTCTGGTTCACTATAGCAATATTTCTCAAACCTTTCTCCTGACAAACCATCAAAATCCAGTTCACAATAGGCCTTATCAATACATCTTGGGAATGGTGGATAAATGAACATTCTTATCATTTTCACTGCCATTTCTGCATCTTATATTATCTTGATGCGTGTTAGTGAAAACATATACAGTTTAAACACTTTCTACATGAGAAATGAATGCTTTTAGGCTGAGTGAACAGACCATCTCATTGTTTTTATTTCCATTCATCAGGAAAACAAAGGATATTTTAATCTACCTCATAAATGAAAGTGGATTCTTCTACTCAGGGGGATGGGGGTCGTTGTGTGCTGTGTGAAATGCAAAGCGAACATCAAGTTATTTAATGTTTTAAGTTTGTTAAGTTTCGTTATGTACATGACTTGCGTCATGCCACTTCTGTCACGTAACAGTTATTTTAACCCAACCACAATCTTTTTTTTTTCTCAACCTACCCAAGTAGTTTTTATGGCTAAATCTAACCAAACTGTGATTGCTTTCCAACATAAACCCTGTGTGTGTAATGTCACATGACTTAAGTAATTTTTCCGTAAGCCTGTTGCTGCTGGTACTCTTCAGCAGTCATATATGTCATTTTGGGAATAACTGGCAATTGACCTAGCCTGTTGTGTAGGTATGAGGAAGTGTACCTGAGCTAATTTGGTGGAAAATAAGGCTGCACAATATGGTAAAAAAAAAAAATCATAATGTCATTATTTTGACAGACACTGCGATTGCAACATGATTGACAATCAGTGGGAATAACTATGTTTGCATTTTCACTGAAAAAAAAATAAAATAAAGATGTGACATTTGTTGAGGTCTGCACTGAATAAACATGTTTTCTTACATCTGGAGAACAAGATTTGTGGGCATGCAGGACATCTCTGCAGCACTACAGTACTTCATTATAATGCTGTTGCGTCACATTTTTCCTTTATCAAAAAAATTCAACTTCTGAGATTTCAACATTGCATTTAGCTATACTGCAATTCAGATAATGTTTTGCTTAACTGTGCTGCTGAAAGAGTAGATAAGGAGAAGGAGTCTCAGACTGTGGGCCTCCTCTCAGAAAAAGCTTGGAGAAAGTTGCCCCCTCACCTCCCTTAGTTTCCTTACTTAATTTGTTAAATCCCTGGACACCTAAAGGATCAATTTGATTCCATAAACACTAAACAATTGTGCCAAGATAGCCTAATATTGACATAATTCAGACTTGACCAAAATACATAAAAAGGTATGTCTTTAGGCATTAACTAGTTTCTGACTCTCTTCATAACTAATATTTTTGCACTTACATTCACCGAGCCTTCCCCGAAACTGTTTGGAGGCCCCCTGGGGAGGCTCACCTCCCACTTTGAAAACCTCTGCAGCACATCAAAGAACGGCTTGACTGCGCAAAATTAAGCCATTTTCTAGGCCCTCAATTTCCTATTAACATATTTCACATTTTTCTACCATTTGGATCTGTTAATGTATGAAGTGATGCCTAATGGGGTTTCAAAGGGTTTTGGAAGCTCTTACTCTGCCTTCAAGTTAATTAAAGCAACTGGAGGCAGGTGGTAAAAGCGGATGTCCACAGGGGTCAGATGTCATGGGGCTCCGTGTAAACGGCATGTTGTTTCGGCTTACCCCAAGCTGTGTTTAACCAGCTGTAGAAACTGCTCTCTGACCAAAGTGTCAGAGGAATGATGGGCTGACTAAAAAAGAAAAAAAAAACACTGCCTGCTTTTGGCAGCTTGCCGCCACTGTGTCCAGCCTTCGATGCAGAACTTTTGGAGCAGAGGTGCAAAGACTCGTTCTTACGTCCTCATGGAAAAGGTTGGAAGAAGATGAAGTGGTGATTTCTCAGTGATCGATGGGGTGCAAGAGAGAAAAGAAGAGAACGAGTGTGAAGACGGTGATAATGTGGATGAGAGAGATGGAAGCAATAAATCATCAATTAAAAGAGGCAAAAGAGAGGAAGGTGCATAGCTTTTTTCCCCCACTTAATCAACCAAACAACCAGGACCCTTTTGACATGGCTATGATTTGTCATGGCTCCTGCCAGGAGAGGAAAAAGAACGGAAAAATGCCGACTGCTTGAGTGAGAAAGAAAGAAACCGTGACAGGGATTTTTTTTTTTTTTTTTTAAAAGGATAGAGAAAAAGGGTAAGAAAAACTATAAGCATACCAAATGTGCTAAGGTGCAACTGAAGGATCAACATCTGCAACTGAACATCACACTGTGACCTTCTCATCTTCATCCATATCAGCTCCTCAAGCCATAAAGAAATCCCTGAAGATCTTCTTTCCTAGTTTTCCAGTGATGAATGCCAAGTCTTTGCTGTCAGGCGAAAGTTTGGCATGTTTGTATTCATCACATAGGAGATACTCGTGTAGCTTATCCAAACTGTTCCTACGCAGGGAATTAGAGTGGTGGGGGTGGTGGGGCGGGGGGATCTGAGTGATAACATCTGCTTTGGCGCTGCAGTGTGAGTTGCGAGCTACAGTTCGAGGAGCGGGCCCTCGGCCAATCCGCTCGCAGTCCGGTCCATTCATTGACTCAAGTGCGGCTGCTTCGACGGCGCCGGTCGACTGTCACTGTTTAAAGAGTTTGACCGGCTTGGCTGACCCAGATGAGAATGACCTGAGTGACCTGAGCTCAATGTGCTCATTTGAACTTTAAAATGATGTTTATTCAGTGGATATATGCACTCTATTCATAGAGCTTTAGAGCAGCCACTTTCAGTGAGTGGTGCCTATAAAAGGTTCCTGTTAGTCATACTGACAAGGGCAAAACAAGACAGTCGGGCTGAGTATTGATTTATTTGGTACCCATCATGTGATTGGAAGCATTCATAAAATAATCCTATTTTTATCAGATGCCACAAGCGTGTAGTATAGACATACTTTCAAACATATTGGTGGCAACTCGGCAAGCTAAACTGCCAACTCTGTCAAATACACCAAGCTTGACTAGATTGGGGTACACAAAAGCTTGAATGCAGGTATCATGTGACTGGAGAAGTTTCCATACTACTTGGTACTAGGTTATTTCAGTTGATACTTTAAGGTATGAAGTGCCGATACCTAGACCTAGAGGACATGTGTTTATCATGAAGTATTTGACAAGATCTGAAAGCTAATCATCTTAAATCTTGCAAATATGTAGCTGCATCTTTTGCCAGAAAAAGAAAACTTCATAAATAACTTCACAAAAGTGGAGTTTGTTGGCACTTCTAGGTTTGGCAGATGTCAGAAGGACGCTGCCTTCCTGTATTGTTAAAGTTCTGGTATCATGACAATTCTAATTCCCAAACACACAAAAATCAGGGCCACAAAGAAATGGTTTCCCCAATTTGGTGAGGAACACCTCGAGAGATCTGCGCAAAGCCCTGACTTCAACCCCATCCAGCACCTCTGAAATGAACTGGAACACCAACTGTGCGGCAGGCCTTGTCGCCCAACCTCAGAAATGCACTTGTGGCTTCTTCTAAGTTCAATGTTGGGTTACAAATCCCTTGTGATTCGAACCTCTACTTAGTGTGACCACTTTCAGTTATGTTTTTTGGGGCCTGGTCAGGAACTGTTGATGCTATAAACCTATGAAGCCCTTTGAGTTGTTGCATGTGATATTGGGCTAAACTTCACAAAACTTCACAACATTTGTCTTTTCAGTTGAGACAACTTAAAAGTAATCCAGCCAACAGCTACTGCACAGGGTACACTGGCTGCATTGGCATCAGCTGCAGTAAACACAAGTAGGTCTTTCCAGGAAAAGACCTCCTGGACCAAAGGAGAGAACTTTTCTGCATTTCAGGACCAAGTTTTTTTTTTTTTTTTTGGAATAAATAAAGGAAGAACTGTTAGCTTCTACACAGGTGGAGCATGCTCTAAAATTTCTTTCCTCCTGAGAGGTATAGCAAAGAAACAACACTGCAATTAGTCCTCATCACCAAATCTGCAGCCAAAAGGGTGCAGATTACCACTGCAATCTAAAGAATCTTCTTGCATCCCAACTGTCTTGAGATGCATTGGTCAATTAGTCGCTAAATTGGGTCAAAATGCAGCCCGTGTTCACCCTGGGGAGGAAATGACCCCAATCCTTGACCCCAGTGTCATACAGAAACCAAGAACACTCAGCAGCTGTTAGCATCATTTGTCAGGCCAAAACCAGGTCAGGCTCATTGGCTTGTTATTCTAACTTGAAATTCCTCTCGTTTCCCAAGTCCTGCGAGTGGTGTGGCTAAAACAAAGGACGAGCCTTTTTAGGAGGACTCATTTGGAGGTGGACAGCAGTTTATTTAATAGCTTGTTTACAGAACGGCTGATTTTTTCTCGTCAGGGGGACTTGGACACAGGCTGGTAATCAATCTTAGTTGTCTGGGCAAGCTAAAAAGAGTATGAGCACTGGTCTAATCTGCAGGGTTTAGGCAGCTTTGTGTTGAACTTGGCCTGTATTTGACATGCAACAAGATAACGGGAAGCAAGAGTGAGAGAAAGAGAAAACATTGAGTCTAGACTGGAATAGAGGAAGAAGAGAAAGCAAAGGGCAGATTAAGAGAAATACAAAGTCAATACAGAGAGCAAGACATGAAGGAACGAGAGAAAGTGGAATATTCACAACTCTTATTAAAGGCAAACACTCTGAGTAGGTAAACAATTTTAACTGCCAGCTGTTATTCACCTTATAAAATTTTAATCAGGTATTGAAGGGACTGAACAATTACGTTGCTTATACCACATGTTCCTGTAAAGAAAATGACAAATACATAAGACAAAAAACAGCAACGTGTCTCAAGCTTCATAACCAAGATCCCAACAGGCCAATTTCTTATGTGCACTGTAACAGTCCAGCTCCTCTGTACCCCCCAGAAAGTGGGGGTCTGTCTCCGCTCCATCTGCTGCTCCACATAATGAAAACATCTGCACTGTTTTTACAGTCAAGGCACACAGCTTCCAACACGGCTTTATTTGCCATATTCACACTGCATCCATATTATCCCTCAGAGATCATTTAATGACTTGTGCATCACCACAAAGTCAAATTCTCAATGAAAAACTTGGGTGGTGTTGAGCTCAATGACAGATTCTGAAGCGGGGCCATGGGCGTTGGCCCGTCAGATCAAGAAACTGGAGACAATCGGAGCAGTGAGGTCTTCACTTCACTTCAACTGTGTCACAGTTTGACAGCAAAGATGAAACAAATGAAGTAAAAGCCATTATTTCCTTATTATTGGCTCCAACACCTAGCACTTCATCCAAAGTGAGTGGCAGACAGGGAAAGAAGCCAGTCAAGTTTGTCTTGTGCGTGCTGTCTCTTCTTTTATTTGATGTTACACAGCAAAGGCAGACAATAAAGACAAGCATGACTAAACTCAATTTATTGTCTATATCTGCATCCAATATTATCTCTGTCTTTCATGAAACAAACTGACCAATAGTTCAACCAAACCTGACACCGCTCCCGAGTGGAAACTTTGTAATGACTTCCATCACCGTAAAAACCTGCTGAAGAAATTTACTAGAAAACTAGAAGCTGAGCCGTTATTCTTTACACCTGGAAGCCGCACACACTTTCTAGAATGAGCCGTTTGATTTACACAGTCAGTGTTGAGGTAACCTAATCCAGAAGCAAATGTTACGACTCAACCTTGGTTCATGTAAAGATGTACGTCTGCAGGCACATGTGCGTTCAAAGAGTATGAGTTCTTGCCTGGGTGTAAAGCTGTCCTGATTTAGAAGCCGGCCTCTCCCCGAGCTAACAGAGGGATTGCACGTAGCTGTTAGCCTCCATAAAAATCCTCAACAAGTACCTGCTGGCACCCTGACAGGCTCTTTGATCCTTAACGTCCGACCTGGAGTTCATTTCCTCCACCAGGAGATAACCTGATGGGCATGACGATCACATCCTCTGTGCACATTACATATATCAAAAAACAGGTAATCAGGACTTGCATGTGGAGATCAGGTTTCAAGATTTCCGATACGATTTATCATGAACTGAAAATGACATCAGCTTTAGAAGATGAAGTTGTCAACTTTGTTTCGTTTCTTTTATTGTTATCCTTTGCACTACATAATCACGAGTGCATTTCTGCTCCAATGAATCAGTGTACTACACGTACTGTATATAAATATGATTTTTCAAAGGAAATTGCTTCCAGCCGTTCGTGCCTTGTACTGACAATGAACACAAATTGCTAACAAATGCTGGAAAACCAAAACACCTGTTGGGATAGTTTGGGATGGACAGCCACATGTCCTGAACACTAAGAAACAATCAAGGCGTTGCTTCTATCTGATTATGCAGATCTTATTCTGGGATGCTTACATGTAAACATATTTATTTTTTCCGTCAGTTTCTTGGCCAGAGTCAGACTCATCTCCACAGTCTGACCTTCCCTGATGAGGAAACAATGAAACTGAAGAGATTGTGTCTGAAAGGACTTGGAATCAATTTGCCTTTAGGCCCATATGTAAAAAACAAAAAAAAAAAAGTACTTTAATCTCTCCTTATGACCACTGTCACACTGAGTTTGGGACTGTCCTGACCCATTTTCTTCATGTTAGGAAAGAATGGCCAAATCCACCCAATGTAGCGGGGGTGTCAGGGATGAAAATAAGCATCAGACTTGATTAATTTTTTGACTGTGGTAAACAAATTATTTTGCCTCATGAGGCCGTAACAGGAAAACTATTATGTCTGAAGTTTCTTGGGTTTACATGCTCAATTTATCAGGTCTTTAATGTGACTCTTCAGATCTCATGACTGTTGATGTTCCTGCTAATCAAAGTCCCCTGCTTCTCTTCCCAAATCACATAATGAGAGACCACAAGGTCTGACTGATTGGTGTTCAGTCTGTGTCTGACATGTCTCACTGCCAAGCCATTGCAGGACCAGGATTAACCAATCTGACATAGTGAGACACATCGACATACTGTGTATATATGTAGACGATGCTTTGGCCTTTTGAAGTGTCACTATATTAGTAAGGGATTAGTAAGACCTGTGAGCAAATACATGTAAACCGCATTTTTGTGTTTTTTCATTTTTTGAAGAGAGGAAGGAGACGTTGCGTCAGCTGCACCGGAAGAGACAAAAATCTGATAAGGAGCAAGAAATGGAGTTCTTCTATGGCGTTCAGTTCGTCTCAAAACCAGTGCACATAACAGTCTGGTCCGTGCATGTGGCACAAGCATACAGAACAGCATCCAAAAGCGGCAAAGCATCCTCGCAAGGGAGCATTTCTGCACTATGTGCACAAATAAGGTCTCCCAAGCGTGGGGATGTGAAGAGCTCGAGCTTGATCATCCCTATG
>JAJHUR010113853.1:4939-31586 GCA_027495735.1 Lutjanus campechanus | reverse complement strand
AATATTCCACAACTCCCCCAGTCTTTTGTTGCCCCTGTCCCAACTTTTTTGAAGTTTGAGACACAAACACACACAGGACAGGTGATAAGACAAGCTGTAATGGTGCAATTTGTCCACCAGGTGTCAGCATTTATCCTCCTTATAATTTATAATAACTGTTTGAATGAGCTGCTGTGACATCTGGAGACACATCTGGAGAATCTATGACAGGCAAGTGTATAACCAGAAGATGTTTCTGCTGAGGGTCACGGAGGTCAGGAGTGTGTATTCATGCACAGTTAAGAGCAAAAAGCTGAACAAGAGTCAGATTAATGCATTCATGCAGCATTTGATGTGTCCCGGCTTGATTAAAACTGAGTTTCAGCTCCAACTCTGACCTGATGTTTTTGATTAAATCAAAGCCGTGAATCCAGCTGTGAACTGCAGGTTTTAGATTTCTGCTCATTATTAAAATGTCCCATTAGGCTTCAAAGCTTTTGTGCAAATAATCATTAATTGTTCCAAACTTCAGCGGTGGGGGGGGTGGATGTTAAAGTTATTATTGATTATTACACAGCTTTGTTGCTGATAAATTCAGGCTGTTGCAATAGACGCCGTTCTGATCACAGACTCTGGAGGACTTAGTGGAAGCAATACAATTATTTTTAAATCAATATTCTGTGTTTATTATTCATTATATATATATACTCTATACTCTAAGGTACAGACCTTTTGGACCAGAATCCAAGAGTACATCACAGAGATTGCAGAGGTAGTTGTGAGTTTTGTCCTGGGGAATACATGCTTGGCTACCCTCAATCCACTGACCATATTATAAACCCCTGAATAAACAGGATTCAGACAAGTATTATGATTGATGAACAGATAATAATGAGAAAGTGAAAAGCTGGAGGAGGTTGATTATTCCAGGAATAGACCGCAGAGCAGGGTAAAGTGGCAGCTTTTGGGAGAATATCTTACAGAGGCCTGTAGAGGTAAAACTGTTGGAAACATATGGACGCTATTACATGGACACTACGTTAACACTCATCTTTCAGGGATTATGAATGGTCATATAAAAGTGGTTTGAGGGATTTACTTAAAGGGACAGTTCACTCCAAAATCAAAAATACATATTTAGTCTCTGACCTGTAGTGTTATTTATCCATCTAGATAGGACAATGGCACCAAAAAAGGGAAACAACAAGAATGTCTTCCCAGAAATCACAACCTGGTCACTCAAGATAATCAAAGACCTTGCTGTGAGTAGTTTCATGTAAGACAGTGAAAAAATTCAGTGTTTGTGGTCAGATATACAATATACACCTGTTGAATGTGATGCATGCTTGACTCAGTCCCTGCAAGACCTGAAAGATAATGCAGCTGGTCTGTTTTCCAGTGTAAACTAATGCACAGATGCAGTCTGCCAGGGGGTCCAGAGTGGGGAGCTCTGCCACTGATGTAGCTTCTTAAAACCGGCTCAGTCTGTTATGAATCACCCTCCATACAGCTGCCGGCACGATGCATGCCTCATACATGCCTTGCATCCACTCCTCGGCTGCTGACAGCCATATTGAACATCTCCACAATTAGCTGCGTCAGGTTTGCGACAGAAAGTGAAGGCAAGACCGGAAATCATGCATTTCCCCCCTTCAAAGTAAAATTTAAAAAAGGATATCGGTGGAAAGAAATGATCTTAGTGTATAGAACAAAAATAGTCAAACCTAACTTTGAGTTATGGTTAAATAGTTAAGATACGGAGTGAAAATATAGCTCCAGAGCACTCTGATGATATTTTTCATGTATGTTATGTATGTCAGCTTTTTATGCCTGTGGTTCATCTTCTGTGTGGTTGCCCATATTGTGTTACATTCTAGAAAGACTTTTAGAGTTATATATTATGTAAAACATCACGTAATTATCGTTGGGGAGAGACATATTAGGCTATCACTTATTTTGAATTTAAGGATAATAATCTATTCCCAATTGTTAACTTTTTTTAAGAAAAAAAAAAATTACCAGAAAGACATATAAACATATGCATAAAGCTTAATTTCTTAACTCAACCCTATGTTTTCAGTGATTTATAATTGAAATTGAATGTTATATTGAGTCACTTAAATTTGAAACAACAATAAAAAATGCATGTCAGTGTCTAAAATATCCTCAGAGATGTTTACCAGAGGAAGTCTGTCACCACAATGAAGAATATATTTTCCTATCTATTTACTGTCTCTTTTGTTAATTGAACTGGCACGACTGATTGTTTGTATGCACATATTACAAAAAAGTAAAAATAAATAAGTAGATATTTTTTTATTAATTAAAAAAAACATTTCAGTTCCACTTTTTATTTACTGTTCTTCCTTTCTTACCTATGGTCAATAATTAAGAAAATAGTTTATTATTAATTATCGGTAATAGGAAATAAAACAGTTACAATTGTGACACAAAGTTTTTTACTGGGGTCGTGTCTTCAAGGGAATCCCAGAGTCACGAAAGGTCTCGCGAGAGTGATCATTTTAAACCCAAACCATGACCTTTCCCTAACCTAACCATGTGTTTCTTTGTCCCAAAACCTATCCAAATTTTTTACTATAGCATTTTCACACTATAAAACATAATTCCTTTTTACAAGGTGCACAATGAAGAAACAATCCGCGCAAATCTCGCGAGAGAGGTACACAACCGTTTTTTGCTCTCGCCACACGCCTCCACGAGGCTTTTATTTTTAAAGTTGAAACCGGAAGCCGTAGTATTTCATTCCGGCTGGCTCGACGCTGGCACCCCAAATCGCCTTATGGTTAAGACTTCAACGGTTTTTCTATGTCTGCGGGAATTTCTTTCGCCAAAAGCACCGGGAGATAAGGAACGAGAAGCAGAGCGGATTTCTCATCGTGGATAATTTTGTCCTACCCGAAGACGCCAGGCTTTAACATCAATTTTGAGGACACACTTCGTCCCCCCGGTGAGTTGCCTCTCCCTAAAAAAGATGAGCTTCTCTTCAAGTTTGATGCAATAGCGGATATCCTCGTGCTCGACCAAGTCATATTTTCTACGACACCACTTGTACGAAGTTGCGGTCGTTAAACTGCCTATAAACTCGCCGTAGCTCACCTCACGCAGTCTCAAGTCACAAATTTGGGGAGTTTCTATTTTTGGTTGGCGAATATGGTGAATTAAGGTAAAGATGGCCAACATTTTCAGGGTTTAAAACTTCACATGGAGGAGCGAGGCGGACCTCGGCTCGGCTTGTCCCGTTATGTAGCCTGACTACACCCACTAGCTTGAACATGTCAGCCTTTCAACGGCCACCTCTGCACTTCATGGAAAGTATTTAGTGATGAAGAGTCGCATAACGGCTGACATTAGTGTCTCACCGAGTCAAACTCAGAAAAAAGGGCGTTTTGATACGACAAACGGGGATATTGTCGTTATTTTTTCGTCGTGTCATTCTGTTATAGCTGACGTTTTGGCAGGAGTGAACCAGTCGTTCGCCGTTTGATTAAATTGTGTTTAAATTAAAATCTAACGGAAGCCAACTCTCGGCGGGCAAAGAGGCGAAGCTAACTGCGTACGAGCTACAAGTGGGCATGCCTTCATCTGGAGGACAAACGCTGCAGCTCAGCCTCACATGTTCGCTGGGCTTCCTCACACAGTTTTCTTATAATTTTTGTCACACTTTTATTCTGAAAAGGCCACTGTCATTATCTCTCTTATTCAGTAGGATCCTTTGGCCATATTTTGGATTTTTAACATTCAAGATTGTCCTGTAACAGAGGATTCACTGCACTTGTATTTTTAAAATAAAGTAGGTGGAATTAAATAGAGATTTTTATTTTTTTTTGCCAACTTGCCACTACAGAATTGTTCAAGAAAAATGTCAAATTTAAGGTTCTAACAAGACGGCTGGCTTGTTTTGTCATGTGCTAACAGAACACTGTAAGCTTTGACATTGTCATACTTTGTCTATGACAGCAGTTCTCAACCAGGGGTCCTTAAGAAGTTTCCAGCCATTCCACTGAAAAATTCTAGTCATTTTAGTGACTAGAAGTGAGATAATGTATAAGAATTGCTTTTGCATTTATAGGTTTTGCTGGTAACCTTCCAGCCTACAATATAGATAGTTATGGTTAAGGATTTGGTACTGTTTTTTGTTGTTGTTTCTTTACTCCTCTATGACAGTAAACTAAATATTACTGGGTCGTGAGTAAAACAAGATATTTGAGGACATCATCTTAGGATTTGGGAAACACTGATTGACATTTTATACCGTTTTTTGCCATTTTAAATAAATAACTATTGTACATATCACTAGTCCAATCAGGCAAGTGGTTAAAAAAGAATTAAATACATCGTTTCACAGTTAACAGGCCCCTGTCTGGGGAGTGGGACTGGGATTGTCCCACCATTTTCGGTATGTAAGAATATTTTTTTGCTGCGTACTTGTTCTCAGTCGTTTATGTAAAATAAAGATTAAACATGACATGAAAAGGGCAAATAAAATTGACTTCGGGCAAGTAGATTTCAGTCCCACTTGCCAAACCAGTCAAGTGACAGAAAACATTAGTGTTGAACCCGGTATGTGATGTTGCATAACGTTCAGAAGTTTGTGCTCGCTTTATTAAATTATTAATTAAAATGCAATAACTCGGGGAAACAATTGAACTAATAATTTCTGCAAATAAAGTAATAAAATAACTTGAATCTTGTGTTTATTTTTTGCACGAAATTATGGCGAACAGAGTCAATAAGAGTATCAGGATCACTAAAATCTACCATCCCTAGTTATGGAGTGACTAAATCTTATTATACAGGGACCCCTGAGACTACATCTTATCAAAATATGGGTCCACAGTCTGATGTGTTTCACTTTGGTGGTCCTTGACACCGAAAAGGTTGAGAAGCACTGATCTATAACATAGCACCTGATCATATACTGGAGCATCCAGAGGTTGATGTGACATGTTCACTTAACATTGGTTTTCCTGAACACATTTTTCAGTTGGTATATAAGTAATAGGCTTGCAATGACAAGATGATCAAAAAAATTGTAGTCAAAATATCCGGTCATTTGTGTCAGACAGATCTTTTTATTGTGTTCAAGAATAACCGACGGTCGTTTTACAGTGTCCATGAGTCATCGCATAATGTCTTTCAGTTTTGTCTTCCACGGTAATTATTTTTAAGTACTTTCCCCAAACACCCCTGCAATAGTTACCGTATGTACTCTGTGAACAGCAAAGTGGTAGCGCATGTTGAGACTGAACGGGGGAAAAAAAACCCACTTCTCTGTGCATCTGGTTGTTTGGAGTTTCTGTGCCTTGTAGTCATTAACAGATTAAGGAGTGGGATTCATTTCAGTTTTTTTCTTTGGCGTACTCTACTTTCACTCAGTTCAACGTATTATTCACCCTTCCCTGAAACTTAATATTCTGTTTTTTTTCTGCTCTATGCTGCATTTTATTGCCCACATCACTGAATTCGGAGCTTGACTGATAAATCTCGTTATAAAAAATAAAGCTCAGTCATAATAGTAGTAAATAATATTGAACTTAGGCAGCAGCTCATGTTATTTCACCCGTGTTACACTGTTTGCCTAAAGGAAAACTTGTCTCTTTCACTTTCAGGTCCTGTTGTACAGGTGTTGTTGCCGTCCTGTGACGGATTTATCCTCTCAGCTGTCGGGTGTAAGGAGGAGAGGAAGCAAAAATGCCGAAACCGGTAAGAGGTTAAAACGAGTCAGATGAGACTTGGTGTATAAATGTTGGCAGCGTTTAATATTCTGTATTCAACAAAAATACAGCTGTAAGGGGAAGAAGCCAGGAAAAAACACTTGAGTTTGACACTTTCTCTGCTAATTGATTCAGATTGTGTGCTGTAAAACACTTATGTAGTTCAGGATATGTGATATGAATCAGAAACAGTTTGTTCCTGCCGAGTCTGCTTGTATAAACTGGCCCTTCAGGACTGCTCTCTACTTGTCAAAATAGTCGCCATGCGATGCCGCCGAAAGCTGAATTTGTGCGTTCTGCGATGTGGCAGTTTTATCCCCATGGCTGCTCCCACTCCTCATACTCCTCTTCCAAGTAAACAACAGCCAGAGTGTGAAATGAACTGCCTGGCCCACAGGCCTCGCAACTGCAACACTGCTGCCATTGTTGCTTAAAGGGTGGAGAGAATGCCAGGGTCCTGGGATGTGAACAACGCCAAAACAAAACCAATTTGATGCAGCCCCTTCATGGCTGTCCCGCCGCTGTCATGCTGCTTTTTCATCATAAACAGATTCGGGTAGAGCTCACGCACGAGTCTGGGGAATCGGCATGTTACGCAATTAGTTTTCTCTTTACCAAGGTTTGCATGGGTGGTGGAAATCCTTGAAAACTCGTTAAAGTTAAAGAGACCCCAAAACCAAAATTACATATTTTTCATGTGGCCTGTACTGCCATTTATCCATCTGTACAGTTCTGGCTGTAGAGAAGTCTGCCTTCTCTCCAATATAGTGGGACTAAATGGCATGAAGTCCTTTTGTAAATTGCTATCACAAAACATATTTTTGGTTGTTTATAGCACAGTAACACCTGATTTTATATATGTACACAAGTATGTAATTTATCACAGCTTTAAAGTGTTTGAAAAAGCTTGAGTTCAACCTTAAGTATCTGCTGAAACCAATACCAATCCGAAGCTGTTTGTTTCCCTCTTAAACAACTAAACTGTTAATGATACCTCTGCTCTTTGCTTAACCTAACCACCGAGCTTCATGTGATAGTGCTTTTGGTCAGTATCATCCCTAGAAAATGCACCTTGAAAATTGCTTGAATCAGCCTTTGGAAAAGATATTTTTAAGTATGAAGTTGTCTTGACCACTTGTTACTTCAAGCAGTCAGTGACACAGGACTACTGAGTATTTGGTATTACAGGATGTTTAATTAGAGTTTCTCTCATGAAGTGATTTCAAGGTCAAGTTGCTAAAGATTACATCAGAAACTTTCCTTGGACCGGGGAACAACAGGCTTCAGGCTCCACCAGAAGTGAAGCACATCTCCTGTCTAGCTCTTGAGGTGGTGTGTGTGTGTGTCTGAGGGTGTGGAGGCTTTTGGGAAGCTACAGAAGAGGAACAGCCAGGCGTTGATGTCATCCTCCACTTCCCCCTCTTGTCCCCTGAGTCACCAGGGCACAATCCCAAAAACAGCTCCTGAGACAGAGCCGGCCGCTCTGCTGAGAGCGACATCTCTGTCTCAGACAATAACTGGCAGAGAAAGTACAGCTTGTCGCAGGGAGGCACTGACATAATAAACAGAGGAAGCATCAGACGTGACCTTCTCTGGGACTGGTGCCAGACGTCCAAACTTTTGGAACAAGCCTCTTATGTCTCAATGTCGGCACTCATCTGTAACCAAAGGCATAAAAACAATCACAAGGTTGAGTAACAGACAGAGCAGTGAAATTGTTTTTCAGGAGTGATTTTTGCAGTGACAGACAACTTTATAGAGCGGTTGCAGTCGACACTGAGATCTGAGATCCTCTTATTAAGTTCAGTTTGGATGTAAATCTGTTGCAGTTTAGATTTTTACCCATATGTGGTTGAGTGAAAGGCAGGAGGGTTGAGACTGTGGTGATATTGCAACTGTACACTAGTTAGGGCTGCAACTAACTACTATTTTCACTATTGTTTAATCAGTTATCTACATTCTAAACATTAGAAAGTGGTAAAAAACAAAACAAAACAGTGCTTTTCACAATTTTCCAGAGCACAATGTGACAGTTTGATAGCTAAATTTGAAATAGTATCAAACAAGGAAGCACATTTAAGAAAGCATAGAACTAGCAAATATGTAGCATTTTTTCTTCTGAAATGATTTATTGATTAATATTAATAGAACATTAATCTTGTTAGTAAATTTTTAGCTGTACTGCTGTCATTTCCAAAATTGCCTCTTGTGTCGGCTCCTCTTGTTAGGATGAAATGCAAACTGCCCTTTTAACACTTTTACATCACATCCTCATCATATTGTGCACCTATTTAACAATATATGCCAAAAACACAGAAAATTATCCAAGGGCTCATTCAGAACCTCAGTTCAGTTCAGTCTTTATCATCCTGCCTGGAATTTGGCTTTCAGCAGAAAAATATTCAAGACTCCAGACGTATGCTCTCTTTTCTACATTCAGATCATGCAGCTTTTCGTAGTGGGGCCAGACACTTGAAACAGATTGAACAAGTGGATTCGAAGGTGTTCGAAGGTGCAACACCAGTGTGTGGGTTTTGCATCCACAGGTACAGGGAAGCGCCTGAGTTTCTCTGTCTCAAGTGTCCGTAACACTGTCAGTTTTCTAAGAAGTTGTATCAAGGCTGCAGCAGAGCAGACTGACTGATTGAAGCTCCTTGGACACCACTACTAATTAATTGGTTAATATATCGTTGCAGTTTTTTAGATGACGATTCTTTGCCTGTGAATTAGATATTAGCATCCCTGTCTGATGGCATTAACATCTGTGTGGATTAAGTATATGACCATCTATTTCAGGGAATCTGAACATTTACAGTTTTGTTAATCCAGAGTAATGTGCTGACATCATGTCCCTCCTGTTCTGTGCTCGCTGTGGGCCCCGGGAGGAGGTCAGGGGAGTTGTGAAGTGATGGCACCCCACAGGAAGAAGGCCCTCATCGGCTTCCTAGCTTGTGGCTGTTTTCCTGTTTGCCGGAGAGGGGCCCTGCTGTGTATATCGGGGGGCCAGTCTATGTCAACATCCTGTCTCTGTGGAAGTGCACAAGCAAGGTGAAGAGCGAGGATATCACTGAGGGACAGAGTCAGATTGATGAACATAAAATCTGGGAGTAACAGGAAATCAGGAGAGAGACACGGGGACATGGGAATTTGTGGGAGTGTTCAGGAGGTACTGTAGGATTTTAAGAGGTAGGAAAACAGTGAGGGTTATGGGAAGGGAGGAGTTTGGACATTAAAACTCTGTTTGCCAGTTGTGTTTGACCCCTCACATCGTTTACAATACAAAAGCTAAGCCCATAATGACGTAGAGTAGGTAAGGCCCTCCGGTTTCCTCTTTATTATCCCTCTAGTAGTGTACCTTGTAAAGTCCCTGGAAGCTTTTCAGATCCTGTCTGTACAACAGTCACTGGACATGGATAAGTAGATTTTTTTTTGAAAGGGGATGCTTCCCACACAGCCTTTACCTTCCCTCCCCCCAACAGGACAAATGTTTGTGTTTGTAGGTAGCAGTGATTCCTCCTCCGTTCTCACTCCTCCTCTCATTCCTCCCACCCTCCAGAGCCTGCCTCACCCTGCAGGGGGGGTTAATCAGAGGGACAGACAGCTGCTCAGAGCCCAGCAGGCCAGATTAGCAGCTCCACTGATGGGAGTGTGTGTGTCTCCCTCTCTTAAGGCCTCCCTCAGCAAAGCTGCTCTTAACAGCTTACAGTAACTAAACAGCTGCACATTTAACAAGGGGCCCGTCTGAGTGAGAACTCATCTTCACAACCGAAATGGAGAGGGGGATTTAGAGACACCCCAAAGAAAGAATAAGCAAAAAAATGCAAACAAGACTCGGTGAGACACTCCTTTAATGTTTGTCGGCCTCATTTGTGAAATCAGTGCTTTTGTGCAATCTTGAACTGCACTCAGTGCAACTTGAGGTCTCTTTGTGACAGTGCACATGAAGGAGGGAGAGCAAATTATAGTGTTATGTGCAAGATAGGAGGAGACACACAGTTTAAAATAGTCCCCCTTTAAACCAGGTCTTCTAGATAAAGACTAGAGGAAGATAGAAAACAAAGAAACCACAAACTAATAAAGGCACAAAAAATGCAAGCAGGTTAGCAACTTCTCAAACGCGTTGCCTCAGTGGCATGTGATTGGAGATGGACATGGAGTTGCCCACAATGTCCACCGGATGCAGCTGTGAAATTCTAGTTTTGTCTCATATCTGTTGCCGTGTATATCTGAGTAGAGGTTCGAGTGTTGGTGCTGGACTACATGTACTTTAGTTATAGACGACATGAATGTGCAATCAGTCTTCTTTTCTTGACTACACTGTTGGGGTTTTGCATTAAATGCAGAATTTACAAGACGGCATGATTGAATGATTAAGAGTTCACAGTTTTGGTTTCACTTGCCTGCTCCATATGCAAACACATTCTTTAAAAAGACACTGCTGTTCAAGGCTGGATTACAAAGCTTCTGAAAGAGATTCGACGCTGGAAAGGTACAATGCTAGCGGTAGCATTAGCTTAATGTTAGCCTTTCCTGCTCAGCTTACATCGGTGCTAACCCTGTCACTTTTCCAGCAGCTGGGAAACAGAAAACGAGCCTTTTCTTGGTCTTGAGAAGCAGCAGCGTTTATCAGCTGGCACACTGTAACCTGAACTGTACATTTGCTGCCACACTGACAGCTTACTGCCAAGTTCAATTCTCTGTTCCACCACCCGCTTGTACGCACTGCCCTATTCCTTAAAGAAGTGATGCTACTCTTATGACAGTATGCTTCAATAAAGTCCAATTATTGAGGCAAGCGTGGCAAAACGCCATCCTGGGGGAATATGTTGCTTTGTCACCGCAGTCAGAAATAATCCATTCTGTCACAGCCCCAAGTATACATGCTTTAACCTGCAAAACTTGGCCAAATCTGAACTCGTTAAATGCGTCTTTGTTTGGAGTTCATTACTGGCTGTTGTCTCGCTCTTTTTTTCTTTTTTTCAAAGAGAGTAATTTGGTCCTTTGAAGAACTGTCATGTTGCCCAGTCAGTGTGTCTAGTGTCACCAGACAGACGGTGTCATATAAGGACAGACTTGCAAAAGTCGCTCCTTGGAGACTTCTCAGTTGTCAGAGTGTGTGATTAGCTGTGTCAGTGCCTCGGCATGTTGTTGTCCCTCGTCTCCTACCCCCCCTCTCTCTGCAGGAGAGAGAGGATTAACTGACCGTCTGGTCCATACAGGATTCCACCTCTCGGCTCTGTGGGTTGGCTATGTTTTGGCAGCGGCGTACACACACAAAGGCGGGCCCCACACAAATGCAGGGGAAGAGACATTCATGGCTGGTCACTTGGAAACCCCAGCTCAGCACTACATTCTCCATAACTGCTCCCCTCTCAGAAAGTCAATGAGGCAGCCACTCTTGAAACCAACACAGTCTTCATTCATCTGTCAGTGAACCATGAACAGGTTTATTTTGCCAATGTGGCTTTTATCGGGCTTTTTGTGCACTTGCTGGAGTAAATTGAGACGTTACCCCGGTAGTTAAAAGTTTTGCCAGAGTTTGCTTCATTTAGTGCGATGGAATTTGTTGCAGATTTTTTTTTACCAAAGGTCTCAGCACCAGGGTTAAGTCCAGATCTGTGAATATAAATTCACAGAACTTTATGGATTACTTATGCTGCCATCTTTCACTCCACATGTCATATGATGGAGACGCTCCTTGATCACAAACTGACATGCCAAGAATGCAAGTTTAATGCTATCATCACGCCTAGAGCTGCAATGATTAGTCGATCAATACTGAAGTCATTCGAAAGGAAATTAGTTGTAAGTCAGTCAGTTTTCAAGCAAAAAAAGTCAAACATTTGCCAGCTTCTTAAATGTTAGGATTTGCTGCCTTTCTTTGTACTTTATGACAGTAAATGAAGAGTCTTTGGGTTTTGGACTGTTGGTGAATTGTGAGGAGCGGTTTTCACAACTTTTTCTGACATTTTAAACACTAAATGAATAATCGGTTAATTCTGAAATAATCATTAGATTAGTCAATAATGAAAATATGTTGCATAACATGGTAACGCGTTAAGCCTTTGCTTGTCCTGTAGCAGCTGTAACTTTCAGTGACTCATCAAAGGATTTTTTTTTTTACAGAGGAGCAAAGGGACACCGTCTGTTTACTCCCTGCGAGAAACCCACAGGCAGGGAGTAAACAATAAATCAAGGAATATGTGAAAGAGTCTTCAGCAGAATGTTTTCATGGCTAAAGCTCAGCTCATATCATGTTGTGCAGGACATGTGTAGCGTAAAAAGGGAAGGGCGGAGGTGTGAACGCCTGCTATCTCTGCTCAACTGTTTTCTTAGGAGTAGTTTGTCTTGGTTGAAAGTTGTATTATATATTGTGTTGTGTTTCAGTTGTATGAAATTGGGTTGCCTTATCGTAGCATCTCTGGAACTTTGCAAAATCTTATTGTTGGCTTGTTGTTGAGGTGTTATTCACATTTTAAGGATCTGCATCTAAGTAAAACTAACCAGAGACAAGTGCTGCTTTTCCCAGTTAGCAGTAGCTCAAGTTCTATCATGTAACCATATCCTCAGCATCCTCATTGAAATGATGTTGACAGGGCTGTCTTGTAATAAGCGGCTAATGTTATTGAATGTCAGTGTCATTGGTGTAGAGTGCCATGAGTGATCTAGACTCAGAAACACTTGTAGGACCTGCATAACAAAACAGTGATGAGAAGAGTACTGGAAATTAGGAATTAGATTATTTTCATCAATGATTAAACAGTCAGTTATTTTCTTGATTAATCATTTAATTGTTTGTGCTATAAAATGGTGAAGAATGCCAATCAGTGTATGCCAAGCCCAAAGAGGACATCCTCAAATGAATTTGTTTTGTTTACAACCTAAAGAGAAGAAAAGAAACTAGAAAATATTTACATTTAAGCAGCTGGAATCACAGAATTTCAACTTTTTTCTTTAAAGAAAAAGGCTCAAACCAGTTAATCAATTATCAAAATACTCAATTCTACTGAAAATCTATACTTTGTAGTAGAAAGGAAGGTACTGTACTGCAGAAATAAAGTACTTTCTGCATGAGACAAGGTCTGTGGATTATCTTGAGTAACTGGGTCATGATTTTTGGAAAGAGAAACTGGTTTTGAATTTTTCACATGTATTTTTTGGGTGCTTTTAACATCACAAGCCGAGAGCCATCCAGTTCCATTATACTGGAGAGAAGGCAGGCGTCTCTACGGTTGATGTCTCCAAAACTCACACCAAAACTATGTAGATGAATAATTTTGTGAGGAACAAAGTCATTAACACACGATGTCGCTGATATGAGAAGCTAGTTTCACACAGATAAAGAAAACTTCGTGCAGGCACACATCTACTCCATTCCTGCATCACACACTGAACTCTGATTTCACCTTAATTGCCTGAAAAGCTATCTTTCTGTGAACCCATGTAATTTTCCTCCCCTGCAGATAACTGGCACATATTGCAGCGTGGGTTCATTTCCCAGACAAGGATCATGGATTAAGCCTGGGCCTTGATGTGGACTAAAAATAAAGCGCCTCTCTGTGTGGAATCTTCATTGAAAGACACATTGGCAACAAGCATGCCAGAGAGATTTGCTCTCAAAGAGCACAGTTTGTTTGCTGTAATGCTGCAAGTGAATCAATTGAAAATTGACCTTGACTGAAGGCAAAATACAATCGTTTAGTCACATTAGATCTAATCTTTCCCCGGGAAGCTGCCCACATTTTCCAACCAAAATAAAGCCTGGCCTTAAGCAGGTTACATTATGAGCATGTGGGATACAGTTTAGTCCCTTTAGATAATGTTATATAAATGGATTGTTGTACATTAAAGTAACAGTGAAAGCCACGCAGGAGCGTTCATGCAGGATGTCTATAGTGTAGAGAAAGTGCTGCAACTTTTCATGGGTAATTAATGAGCGGGAGACAGAGGCAGATACATTGTGGTCTGAGCTCCATGTGGCACGAGGGAGTCCAGCTATGTGCTGTATAGACACAAGTTTCATGGATTATTCATTGCAGGGATATTGAGAGAAACGGAGAGGGATGGAAGCAGCAGAGACAGTGAAGAGAGGAGAGGAGAGGGAGAGAAATGCTAAGTAAGCGTTCCTGAGGTTTTCCGTATAATTGCTCAGAAGGAAAAGAAGGCTCTTTTTCTGTGTCCCTCCTCCTTTCCCTCCTTTTTTTGTCTGGCTGGCTCATCGACAGTAACCACGCTGAAACTTAATCTCAAAGCGAGTACACCCCAGATCATCTCTCTTTCTTCCTGTCGCGCTCTAACTCTCCCGCTTATTTTTTTCTCTTCCTCTTGCACTATTGCTAAACTTTTTGCTTTTGCACCCCGCCTCTCTCTCTTTGCGCCTCGCCTTTCCATCCCTCTGTCTCTCTTCTCGTGTTGGTAACCACGACCGAGGCGACGTGCGGCTCAGTGTGTGCGTAGGTGTGGGAGGAAGGATGTCAGATGCCTCGCAGGTCCGCCCCGCTCTGCTCTGCGCCATCAGCTGCTGCTGCTAGGCCCGCTGCCAGTGCCGCTTAACAGAACAGGGCACAGCCAATGACTGAGTGTTATCCTCTGCACCACCCCAACACAGGGCCTGGTAGTTGGCTGCCTGGAAAGGTGGGGCTTGCTCACCCTGACTGTAGGATGGAAAGTAGGGAGAGAGACACACGTTTAAAGTCACTTTACTAAACGTATGTTAGGATTGAGGGGAACTGACACATGCTGAGCTGACATTCTTCCCTTCTCTTCTGTAGGAATTCTGTGATTTCCTGGAATATTTTTGTGGCTCCACTCAGAAAGAATTAGACAGCAGCACTCGTTACAAACCTGCCGTGTGCTTCATGCTACAGCAAACCTATTCAACTTCTCTTTAAAGGGGCCAGATTTGAAAAAAGTGAAGTGCCGAGGGGCTGGGCATTTACGTTTCCTATGTCTGACCTGTAAGGTCAGGCATTTAAATGTGTAACACAATGCACCTTTTTGTTTTTAGTTTTTTTTTCCTTCATTTTATTAGTTTTCCCAATTGGAACAGAAACACTGTGTACAAAAGTACAGGACACAAACAATGCACCTCTGTAGTCACAGATCAGAAGTCGCTTGTTGCAAACACTGTTGTATTTAACATAATTTTTCATTTAATTTGACATACTAGTATAAAATAAGGATATTTGATACCTCTTTTGATGCCACAGGAAAAAGAAAAACTTGCTGGTACAAAATAAATCACTGTTTTGCTGCAAACCAAATTTCAAGTATTGATACTTTTGACAACTCTCCTGCTTAAACAGCCTGAAACTTTTTAATAATCTAAATGTCTCTGTGCTTTACAACAGACAGAAACAGTGAGTGAGCTGATTAGCCTCTCGCTCATTTGAAGAAATTATTTATTTATTTATACTTTTTTCATTTGATTCATTTGATTTGATAGTAGAGATACAAACAGGAAACGTGTCGAGCGAGAGAGAGAGGGGTGTGATACGTAACAGAGGTCCTCGGTCAGTGGACTTTGTGGTTATGTGGTTTACATTTGAACCTCTTCAGCCACCGGATTCCTTTTTTCAAAGAAGTACTTAAAAGAGAGAGGCTGTAATTTGTGACAGATTGTTATGACTACTGTTTCTATGAAGCACACTGGGGGCATTTTTCTCACCATAGTTATGTGGTTTCACAATGTCATTTGGTTTTCAAAGGTATCTGAACATGTGGTTTAGACACTGTTGGGTGCAGCTTTTCACATCGCGGGACCACAGTGTTTGTTTCTTATGTGTTTGTGTCTGATGTCTCAATCTAAAACCTTTGCTTGTGTAATATGGCTGGTTAGCACCGTCACCTCACACCAATAAAGTTCTGGATTTGAATCCCAGCTGGAGCAGGGATTTTCTGTGTGGCGTTTGTATGTTCTCCTCGTGTTTACAAGGGTTTCCCCTCCCATCAAAAACATGTGTGTTAGGTTGATTTCTCCTATCAGTGCCCTTACTTAACATACTCACTTAGTAACCCATACTCAAGATCGGTCAAATGCCTAGAACATATTTTTCTATATGTTGCACTGTGTATGATTATGTTAAAAATAAACTCTTGTTTTGTTTCTTTTCTAGATCAACGTCCGTGTGACCACCATGGATGCAGAGCTGGAGTTTGCCATCCAACCTAATACCACAGGAAAACAGCTCTTTGACCAGGTGAGTGACATAACCACAGATGCTGATTGGTTACTGCTTTCCAAATTTTAAACCTAATGCAGAAGTTGGTAAAGGCTGCCAGTGTTGTTGGCCATCATCTCATTTATCATCTGCCAAAATTAGGTATGTAAGCATCTTGGATAACCGCTTATCCTGGATGTAAGACGCCTTCTGGCTAACCATGATGTCCCTGGTTCAGTTCAAGCCAGGGCCCTTGTCACCTGTTTACTGTCTGTCTATAAAGTCCACCGTCAAATAAAGGCGAATAAACATAACTTTAATTCTCAGGTGGTGAAGACGGTGGGGCTGCGGGAGGTCTGGTTCTTTGGCCTGCAGTATGTGGACAGTAAAGGCTACATCACCTGGCTCAAACTCAATAAGAAGGTCAGTCTTCCTCTGTTTTAATATTAATATAAATGTACGAATGCTCTTTTACTGTCTCTCTGCCTCCTTCTCCTTTTAATTCTTTGTCAGGCTCTTTCTCTTTCACTTTCCTCTGTGTTTTTCATCCAGTCAGTGTCTGTTGTTTGTCTGGGATCTGCCTCGAGGCTCTGTTGTGGTCTGGAGCCTCAGATGTGCTCTTTTTAACAGGCTCCCTCTCTCACTCAGGCCATCACGCCCTCCAGCCTCCAACACCCCCGCTATTACAGAGTGTCTGTGTGTTTCCGAGTGTGCATGACAGACATTTCCCCTCCCGCTCTTCTCAAGTGTGTTTGAGAGAAAGAGGGGCAGAGGCTGCTGAAAAATGTGATGAAAAATTCCAGTGTGTGTGGCTCCAGTGGAAACTATTTTGTATGTGTGGGAGCAACAACTGTGCACATACAGCTCGTACGGCCCAGCCCTGCAGCACATGTCCCCACATATCGTATCTGTCCTGACTTAAAGTGACAGATGTGTTATGTGATGAGTATTTTTGTTCTTTGATATGAATTAAAGTACATTTATCAAAAGGATGATCCAAAATCCAAACAAGGCCGCTCACTGAGATGTGGCTGCAACACAAATGTTATGATGTGTTGATTAGATGGATTGATGATGACGATGATGTTGTCTTTCTTGTCCAGGTGACCCAGCAGGATGTGAAGAAAGAGAACCCTCTGCAGTTTAAGTTTAGAGCCAAGTTCTTCCCCGAGGACGTCTCAGAGGAACTAATCCAGGAGATCACCCAGAGACTCTTCTTCCTGCAGGTAACGAGCCACTCGCTAGCCACGTTTCCTTTTAAATGCTGTGCAAATGTCGACCAGATCTCCAGAAAATTGACAAATGTGAATTAATGTACTTTTCCAGTTGTTGTATTGAACTGTTGCAGAAGTAGGAGGCCGTGTGAGATCAGGGAGATAAAACTGTTTAGTTAAGACTTAAAACACCGATGAACCATGTTGACTAAATCATGGAAACACTGAAATTATGTTTATTTCATGTAGCGATAGGCCGCTTAATCTGGCTTTTTGAGATAAAAAAGCAACGGGCAACAGGCAAATGCCTGTGCTCATGAGGCCAATAAACGAAAAAATGTGTGCCGACACGTCTGCAGACAGTCCTGTCAGTGTGGCTGCTGTGGAACGATGTTAGCACTTCTCCCTGCCAGTTTTGCGCAGATGGTGAAAAGGTTAGTTTGGAGCCCAGAACTATAACTCGCATGCATCCTGCTGTAAACATCCTGCTGTAAACCATCGCCTTCTCTTCCGAAATGACAGCAAATCTAATCTAAAAGCGTTAACTTGCCAGTTCTGAATATTTATTATGTTATAATGTATAGAATAATTCAGTTAAATTACATCTCTTCTGTTATACTGTAGTTGCAGAGTTTTGGAGGTTTCAGCCGTACAGATGCGTGCTTTGTCTCCAGTACAATGGGAGTAAATGTCACAAGTCATCTGGTGCTCAAAGCTCCAAAAATGTGCTTTTGAAAAATTCGAAACCAGTGTCTCTTTCCAAAAATCATGAACCAATTACTCAAAATAATCCACAGACTTTGTTGTGAGCAGTTTCATGTAGGAACTATTTTATTTCTGCAGTAGAATGTAATAGAAAAAAGTAATTCCCGACATGATTGATGGAATAATGACTTTTCTTTGTTTGGATATCGGCCTCTGGTCGCCCCGCTCTCTAAATATCATATGACCATCTTGGTCAACCACTAATTTCATGTATGTGAGGAACATTACAGACCAAAAGTATACCTGATGTTTTACTCTCCAGGGGAGCAGAAACTTGTCGTGATTTATATGCCAAGTTTGTTTCCAGTGCATGTTTTTGTTTGTTTTGTTTTTTTCTGGTGTGTCCATTCAGGTTTTTTTTATGTACAAATTAAAAAATGAGAGGTGAAATGCATCTACTGCACTGGTCAGAGCTGATTTCAACTATACAAGGTTAGCTAGCAACTGGACAGCAAATAAAAGGAAGAAGATAGATTTTACTTTGAGGATTTTGTTTTTTTTTGTAATGCATATTATCAAGGAAACTACAAAAAGAAGAAAGGGTCATTACATCACTAATGAAAATTCATTGCTCTGCGTGTCAACAGATTTTTGGTGTCAGTTTTATTGAAGCTTATGGGAGATGCATGGAGTAGCAGAGTGTTGCATACATTAAATATGTTTCCTGCGTTAACTCCCTCTCTCCTGTTCTTCCAGGTGAAGGAGGCCATCCTGAACGATGAGAACTACTGTCCCCCGGAGACAGCAGTGCTGCTGGCGTCATACGCTGTCCAGGCCAAGTATGGAGACTACAACAAAGATGTGCACAAGCCTGGGTACCTTACCCACGACAGACTGCTGCCTCAGAGGTACACACACACACAGAAAATATGTCATGACCTGTATAACTCTGCTGTGAGCCAGAGTGACTCAAGGTTGACGGGGGACGTGTGGGAGGTGTCCCTCGAGTTCTCACACGCAGATTAGATCAAACCTGGAATGTGACTCGTTCCCTGTCGGAATTTTCAATGATTTCCTCTCGAGTGAACAATCCTGTGCTGCTCGACATCCCCTCAGGTGAGGTCACTGTGTGTGTGTGTTTGTGTGCGCAGAGTCCTGGAGCAACACAAGCTGACCAAGGAGCAGTGGGAGGACAGGATACAGACTTGGCACGAAGAGCACAGAGGAATGCTCAGGTATGTGTCAAGCTTTCCACATCACAGTCTTCACTCGAAAGCCCCCGAGAGACACAAAAGAACATTTGTTCATGAGTGTTCACACCTTTGGGCTTGTTGTGTCATGTTAGGATGTGGAAATATTTGTCATTGTCTGTGTAGTTGCGTATTGTTGAGGGCTGAACAAAGCCAAACATTGATCTGATGCTTCTCCAAACTGTTGACCAGCATCAGCTGTAGTTAATACACCGATTATGGATCAGTATCTCAGACAACTTCAATCCAAACTATCCCTTTAATGTGGAAATTCTCTAATAAAAGATGAATATAAAATATAAAATCCTCTAATTCCTGCTATTTTTCCTTCTTCTCTAGAGAGGACTCTATGATGGAATACCTTAAAATCGCCCAGGACTTGGAGATGTACGGAGTCAACTACTTTGAGATCAAAAACAAGAAGGGAACACAGCTGTGGCTGGGCGTGGATGCCCTTGGCCTCAACATTTACGAACACGAAGACAAGTAAGGGACACGCAGACAGACGCGCTAACAGATTTATCGAGTTTATTTACAAAATAAGTGACGATAAGTGATCTGAGACGTGTTAAGACCTCCGCTTTCAGCTCCAAATACCAATTTATTTCCCAAACTGGATGTGTCATGTTTTGTTATGATGGGATCACATAGAGACGTGTGCTTGCCAGGGGCTCAGAGCTGTGGTTTGCAGTTGATTACTAAACAGCAACAGACTCGAGGACAAGCGAGTAGGTGGAGGCTTATGACACAGCGTGTCACAACTGCTGTGTGTCAACCCATGTTGTCATAACGGTGTCTGTTCCACCTGCTGTGTCACACAACCTCTCCACAGGATCAGAGCCAGAGCCTTATGTCTTATTTATTTGCAAATAACATGAATAATATCACATTATTTGGTATAGATTTTCTCATTTTGCACAAAGATGACATTAAGAGCTCTTGGCTCACAACATTTGATCACATATGCAGTTTTTTCTGCACCCAAATTAGCAGTAAATACAGGTAAACCCGCTAAAAAATAGACGATTGACTCTTTTCCCACTGGCAGTAGATGAGTTTTAGTAGAAAGCAGCATGGAGGCCTTGACGATGTTACAGTGGTTACTTCTTTTTATCTTTTACATCTTACTTACTCTTTAAAACTCAGCGCTGACTAATTTGAATGATGTTTGAGCGCTGCTGCTTGAACAGAGACAGATGGAATTTGTGGCTGAGATGTAGGAGCGGGAACTGATAAGATTTTATTGATACCACTGCTATTCTGCTTATCGGTTCTCCTGATCAATCTTCTGTGGGGAAAAAAAGGAGGCTTACATTTTTTCAGCATCAACTTTAGTTTAGTTATCTCTGAGTCAGAGCACAGAGTAGAAAAAAGGTCCTCTTCTGTGACTTGGGCTGCAACCAATGAATATTTTCATGATCAATTGACCTGCAGATTATTTCACAATTACCTGTTTAAAATATTTGCTCTTTAAATGACTGAACCTGTTAATCAATTATGAAAATAGTTGTTAATAGATGAATTGTTGCAGCTGTAGCCATGGCTTCTTCTTGTTGCAAGTTTCCAACAGTGTGGAAAGTTTGGTATCCAGAAAATACGCCAGCATCCATAAAAGGAATTGATAAGTTTGGAGCCATATGATTCTGATGGATCAGACAATTTTTAACCAGTTCTAAACCAGAACCGGTTCTTGATTCCCATCCAAGACTCGCAGAAGTTACCAACGGGGCGACAAGCCTTGAAGCGTCATGCTGAAAAAAGGGGCAAAAATTAGTGCGTTTTCCATCACTGCCGATCAGAGCTGGAGCTGATAAATACCCGTGACCAATGCAGAGTCATTTGTACCAGGAATGAATGCTGATTGGACCCTTTCCCAGTGAGGAGAAAAGCCAGATGCCAGTGGGGGGGTTGTCCAGTGTAAAATGGGCTGTAGTGAAGCCCTGGGTGGGAGCATTGCAGTCATTTGGCATTCAGAACATAGTAGCTCGTGTGTTTGCCTGAAGCTTTTTGAACTTTTCTTTGGCGTTTTAATATGGTTAATAGATTTTTAAGGACTGAAGTCATCGAGTGCCCAAAGGACAGGATATTTCTGTGGGTTCTGTGCAGGCTCTTTGTGTTGTGACCACAGAGACGCACTGTAAAAACTCAAAGCAGATTAACTTTGTTGATCAGACTTGTAAACAACTGGCTGTTTAGCTTTGACGTTGTTCGTTTGAGTTATGACATACTCTGGTGTCAGACAGAGTCTTTGGAAATGATTAGAATCAGGACTGTAAATGTGTTCACAGGCCAGACTGCAGTAGATTCATTTTGCCAACAGATTTTACACTCTTTATTTAGTGTGCACAGAGCTCGTCTTGCAGTTATTGTCTTTTTTTTTTTTTTTGTAATGGTGACAAAAACTATCTCGAACTAATCTCTAGCTTTCCGCTCTGCATTTTGTTATTTTTTGAAACGAACTTGGCACACAAATCGGCCAGGCTCGCTCTGCTCTTTTCTCACTTTGCACGGGGCTCGATGCCAACATGAGCTGCACAATGTTCCACAAGTTTAGAGGAAGCAAAGATATTTTTGTGCCGAAAGGAAGACCGCGTCTGTCCATTGTAGGAGAGTCTTTCCTGTCCTCTGCTCTGAGATTTTTCCCCTCTTTGTGGAAGAAAGGATAGATCTAATCCTGTAGCATTTCCTCGCAGTGCTTTCCCCTTCCTGTCTCTTATCTGAGGTCATCCCAGCCTCCATCCTCCTCCTCCTCCTGTCCAGGTGACAAAGGAAGGAAATAAGGGAGTTTCGTTCTCTCTCCTGGCGCAGCGACCTCCTCGATATGCCTTTTCTTTTCCTTTCGATCCGTTTGTTCCTTCTTCATTATAGAACACCCACCATCCTTTGAATTCTTGGCAGGCAGTAATATTTTGAGTTTCACCCACCTCCTTATCTTTCCTGTGACTATTCTTAACCACCTAACTGAAAAAATGAAATTGAAGATTGAAACGTAAACTTAAAAAAAGACTGTTCAGCATCCGGATTTCCTCAAAGGTTTTCTGTTTATGTGAGGCACCATCTGCTGGCTGAATGTTATAAAACATTATACAACTGTGTGACATCCTGTTCTGTGTATCATCACATGAGCTGAAATGTTTAAACACTTTTGGACGTGTCTTTGTTTTTTCAGGTTGACACCAAAGATCGGCTTCCCCTGGAGTGAGATTCGAAACATCTCTTTCAATGACAAGAAGTTTGTCATTAAACCTATTGACAAGAAAGCACCTGTGAGTGTCAAATTCATTCATTAAAGTATAAAAAATTAGTACACATTTCACTTTCTGTTTCTACTGTTTCTATACACTGACTACTGATAAATATCTCATACAACCCCACTGAAAATATTCCAAACTATCCCTTTTATGTCTTCTGCCAACATGTCCTGCTTCATGTTAAAGGATATATTTTTTCCACCTTTTCTCTTTTTTTAAATTGTGCAGGACTTTGTGTTTTACGCCCCGCGGCTGCGCATCAACAAGCGCATCCTGGCCTTGTGTATGGGGAACCACGAGCTGTACATGAGGAGGAGAAAACCCGACACCATCGAGGTGCAGCAGATGAAGGCTCAGGCCCGGGAGGAGAAGCACCACAAACAGATGGAGAGGTACTGCACAGGATATAGGAAATATTACTCTGAGATGGGCCATGATGAGTACTTTAACTTTTAGTACTTTTAGTGTATTTTTATGCTTTTGCCTTCTTTCTTGATTTATTTGAATACAGGACTTGTAACAGAGTATTTTTACATTGTAGTACTGCTAATTTTACTTATTAAAAGATCTAAGTATTGCTTCTACTACAGCTCACAACCATGTTATCATTTTGTTTTTAAGGACAGAGAAAAGCTCTGTGGCAAAGAAATTCAAATATTATATATAATATATTATTATATTATATAATATTAATTGTTTTTAAGCAAAAATTTTCCAGGTTAAAAGTATATTGTACTAAAATAAGACCTGTGAATTCCAGTTTGTCAAAATTTAAATCTGACAATTATTATTACAAACACTAAAAGATAAGTTTTAATCAATGCTCATCACTGGCAAATAGTTTTTAGGGCAATTAGATCTCATGTTTTTTACTTTTGACAATACACAATCAGAATTCAGTTGTAAATTGAGCAGTAGCTTGCAGAGTTTCTCCACTGGAGGGCAGTGTTGCCTCTTTTACCAATATTATCTGAGGCAGAAGGAGTGCCTGAGTATTTGATTCAGTTCAAGGTGCTGAAGATCAGATATTTTTTTATTTAAGTCAGGATATGAATGCTTGATTTATCTGTGTTTCTCTGTATTTGTCACGTGGTAAAACATACGTTTCACACTTAAAAAATACTCTGACTTTAATCTGAAACACATGATCGTAAAACTCCTCAGGGCTCAGCTGGAGAACGAGAAGAAGAAGCGGGAGTACGCAGAGAAAGAGAAGGAGAGGATAGAGCGCGAGAAGGAGGAGCTCATGGAGAGGCTGAGACAGATCGAAGAGCAGACGATGAGAGCCCAGAAAGGTGCCCGTTTCTCCTTTTATCCATCCATCTGTTCACTTATCTTTGCTGCTGCCGCCTCCCCTCCTTGTGTCAAATTAGAGAATCTCTCCAGGACTGTGAGTCAAGGCCAGTCATGTCTGTTGTTCATGCCATCTCCGGTTGTTTGCACTTTGTTTTTAGTCTTTTTATTTATTCAAGGCCCGTTTGTTCAATGTTCATTGCCATATAGGTTTAACGTAATTAAAGAATCATACTTAATGTATTTGTAAATGCACCTCTGGTTCAGATTTCTGTGCCTGAATCAACAGTTTCTGACCTGATCTCACACTGAGGTTTGAATCTAAAACGTGTCGAAAAATGGAATTTAAGTAGAGATTGTGTCTTAACATGATTGTGTCTGTTGTTCCACAGAGCTGGAGGAGCAGACCCGCCTGGCCATGGAGCTGGAGCAGGAGAGAAAGAGGGCGAGGGAGGAGGCAGAGCGGCTGGAGAGGGACAGGCAGGCGGCGGAGGAGGCCAAGGCAGAGCTGGCCAAACAGGCTGCAGACCAGCAGAAGAACCAGGAACAACTGGTAAAAAAGATAAATTAGTGTTTAAAACTAGTCTATTGCACATTCTTGTGTGTTTGAATATATAACAAGATAGTTTTCGTTGTATCGCAGGCTTCTGAACTGGCTGAGTTCACAGCCAAGATCGCTCTCCTGGAAGACGCCAAGAGGAAGAAGGACGAAGAGGCTACAGAATGGCAGCACAAGGTACAGAACTCCTCTTCCACAATCCTACAGGGGCTAACATGCAAACATGTCTTTTCAACCACTGCAGAAGACTTAACTTAATGTATAACATTTGCTGAATTTACAAGAAGGACCATATAATTCAGAATTGCTGTGGACAGCGTTTCATAAGGTTTATAATACATAATATAATTATAAACAGCATCTGTTTTACTCTCCCTCTCCGTGTCCTCGCCCGCAGGCCCTGTCAGCCCAGGAGGACCTGGAGAAGACCAAGGAGGAGCTGAAGACCGCCATGACGGTGGTGCCGGCACCCCTCGGCAACGCCGAGAGTGAGCACGACGAGCAGGATGAGAACCACGCGGAGGCCAGCGCCGAGCTCTCCAACGAGGGCGTCAGCCAGCTCGACCTGCGCAGCGAAGAGGCGCGGGTCACCGAAGCCCAGAAGAACGAGAGGGTCAAACAGCAGCTGCAGGTGAGAGCGAGGGGGGGAAACGTCTCGGGTGGGGAAGGAAAATGGCGGCCTGTGGGGTCAGGTCATATCAAACCCTTAATCTCAAAGAATATCACATGACAATACCATCTAATAAATGTGGAGAGCAACCAGAGGAATAAATAATTTAAAACAAAACCACCTCTTTTTATTTGAACAATATATATCTTTTAAATCTAAACAAAATTCCAGTCCATCAGTTTTCTTTAACCAGAAGGATTTGCGTCTCACAAACACAAATAACAACCAGATTATATTATTTTCTAACAGCAGTTTTGCAAAGAAGAAACACCAGCCAAGAAATGGCAAATAAGGGTAAGATAAGGCATACTTCTCTGTCCATTCTTCCTCAAACTCCTGCTCTCAACAGGAGGAGACGTGCTGGCTTAGACTGTAGCCTGGCTTCAAAGCAGACCTGCTGGAAATGAATCCATCAAACACAAAAATATCAAAACTTTTCATATCTTTCATAACTTTAAATCTGCTGCAGGGGCTGTAGATGTAAGCTGGGCTACTGTATAGGCCAGGACTTATACTGAAGCTATGGCAAGAAGAGTTCAAACATCAACCAAATAGTTTGATTCATCTTGATTTACAAGCAAATAATCAAATGGAAAGGATTCACACACAAGCCTGCGTCTCCACTGCACATGTTTGCCTGTGTTTGGCGGCCCCAAAGTACAGCGGTGACTTGGGATGTCAAGGTTAAACATTAATCGGTTAATTTTTTATGCATTTTGTAATTATGCATGTCATTCCATAGTTAAATTTGGAGAAGGATGAGGTAAAAAGTCAAGCTGGCTCTGGGAGATGCAGTCTGGTGCACTCCTCACTCAGAACCTCTGCATCTGCTGTTTCTGTCTCAGTCGAATCTGAATATACTCCCAAACGAACCAACACAGACAGCTGAAGACACCACGGACATGTAGTAGCTGAGCCCCCTCGTCCACCAGAGGCTTTCTGACGACTTCGCCTCCTGTCATTTTGTGTTTTCTTAAAATTTTTATTAGTTAATGGGTGTCAGGCTTTCAAAAGCAAATATCAGTCCCTCCAGGAAGTTGCGATCGCAACAGTTAATGCAAATTAAACCAATCCCTGTGAATTCTGAACGACCTTGCAGTTTTGTCCAATCACAACAACTTCTCCACAAATTGACCAATCATGGTAGCTTTCTGCCGGTCCCATCATTCATGTACGGCTCAATGAACCGCCTCAGTGTTTTACTTTACAAATATTTGTATTCATTTTTTATTTTGTCACTGACACTGAAAAGAACACAAGGATTTTCATTGTTATTATAATTTAGTTTGTAATTTGCAGTTTTCTTGCAATTTCATTGCAAAAAGCGCCTAAAAACATCACAGCATGCATCACAATTTTTTTTTTTTTAGAAAAGCTGCCATGAAATCAAGTACTTTAGGCCTCAACAAACCAAAAAATCCTGGAAGGACTGAAACGTTCATCACAACTGACATCCCTAGCACTGAAAAAATGACTGTAGTGTAACCGCAGAGCCTGGTGTCAGCGAGTTTAAAGTGTTGCATCTTATTGGAGGGATTTATTTGTTCGGTGAACACTAAAGACGTGTTGACACAAACAGAGAAGTGTTGCCGTAGATAGGTTGCTTGGCATCAGTGTGGTGTTTACTTTAAAAATGACTGAGCTGTGTTTTTCTCTTCCGCACCTGTCCTGTCCTCCTCTGCAACCTCCACGCCTCTTCATCGCCCCACTGTTGTTTTTCCTGCCTCTCTTCTCCGTTTCCTCGCATTTCTCCTCCTCCCTCCTCCTCATTGCCCTCTCATCCTTCTTTCTCTTTGCTCTCTCAGACGTTAAGCTCAGAGTTGGCCCAGGC
>JAJHUR010113852.1:0-52336 GCA_027495735.1 Lutjanus campechanus | reverse complement strand
GAGAGACCAAAAAAAAAAAAAAAAAAAAAAAAAACTCAAAACAATACAACCGCCAAACAGCACCCCTCAAAAACAAACAAAAAAATCAACAAATAAAAAGCAAATACACAAAGAAAAACTGTATTTTTTTTCCAGAAATCATGATCCGGTTACTCAAGATAACCCACAGACTTTGGTGTGAGCAGTTCTATGCAGCAGAATCTATCGGAACTACTTTCTTTCTGCAAAAGAATCTACCAGAACTACTTTCTTTCTGCAGTAGAATCTACCAGAACTACTTTCTTTCTGCAGTAGAATCTACTGGTTTCTGAGCAGTTTCACGTAGGAACTACTTTCTTAGTAGTTCTGGTAGATTCTACTGCAGAGAGAACTACAGCGGAATCTATCGGACCTACTTTCCTTCTGCAGCAGAATCTACCGGAACTACTTTCTTTCTGAAGTAGAATTTAATGGATTTTGAGCAGTATCACACATAAACTGTTATCTTCCTACAGTATAATCTTTTCTTTTTACTAGAAAAAGAGGTAGAAGAAAGAAGAAAGAAAGTAGTTTCTGCATCAAACTGCTCACAAAAAGGTCTGGGGATTATCTTGATTAACCAGGTCATGATATCTGGAAAGACACATTGTTGCTGAGTTTTTCAAATGTATTTTTTGGTGCTTTGAGCACCAAAAGCCGAGTGCCAGCTAGTTCCATTATACTGAAGAGAAGGCAAACATCTTTACAGTTGATACCTACAAAACTCAGCAGCTCACACCAAAACTATCTAGATGGACTGATGGCTCTACAGGCCAGAGAGAAAATCTGCATTTTTGATTTTGAAGTGAACTGTCGCTTTGATTTTATGTTAAATTCTGTTATTTCAAAGAATAAACCACAGTATCAAAATGAGCAACCACAGCTTCTATTATGCTGGTTTTTTATTAGTATTACTGACTCACTGAATCACAAAGAAACAGAAATTTCAATTTGAAAGTAATGTCCTCAGCACTATTTGTGGCTGTATGGTTTTTGTCTGCCTAAAATTTCACCGTCTCAACAGTAGGCACGTACAAAGGAGCGACCACACTTATTGTTGTGGTGACCTGCATTACTGAGGGTCATCCCTCTACCTGTGTAAACAAGACTGTTATTTATCACTTCACGTTCTATCCTTCCTCTGTTCTAAGCCAATTAGAGTTCTTCCCCGCCACTCTCGACCCGACCCAGGCTTGTCATAAGCGCAGTGATAAGCCCCGTACTCCTCCCCGCACCCCTCTCCCTTCCTCTCCATTTTCCATCTCATTAACATTCATTTTCACCCTAATTGAGCTTAATAAGAAAATAATGTTTGACATTAAATCCTTGTGAACATGTGGCCCAGCTGATCACTGTGTCTGTTTGTTCTTCCACAGCAAATGTTTACTTTGTCTGGGCTTTGTTTGTTTGCCTTGCTTGTGGTTCCTGTAATAGCCTATTTAGAATTCCCAGTTTCCATCTGTCTTGAGCTGACCCTTTGCTGTTGTTATGCCGAAGTTAGACTGAGCTTTTTCTTTAATGTGTTTCCCAACTTTTGCTTAGTTTGTACTTTCACTTTGCAACAGCATGTCTGCATCCATATATTTCAAGCTGAGCCTCCAAAACTCTGACCACTGCATTTAGACAGCAGCCAACTTTATTGATTTAATTTTTTTTCTAAGCCGGTGGCGATATTATTTTGATATACAATGACCTTGTGGAGAGGGTGAAGCATTTCTTTGCCAATATCAATCAATCATCATCATCATACTGTAAAATAGGGAGGAGAAGGAGAGGAAGGAAGTGGAGGGTCTGTTCAATACAACCTTGGTGCATTGATACATTGCTGTACAGTATATTGACAGAGACACTTAAGGGAGAGTCCACACCTTAAACCTGCAGGGAGGATGAAGACTGCAGCAGGGTCGGTGTTGAATAGCAGTCGGCTGTCCGACATGAGATAGCCACGCTCTAAGGAGAGAGACATGTAATCTGTAACCAAAACGACATCCACTGTGTGTCTAAAAGAAGAGTCTGAGAGGAAAATGTCCTGGTGTTCATGTCCTTTGATGGATACTAGACTTGACATTTACTGACATTTTCCTTCAAATGTTAGCTTCAAAAGCATCATGGATTGGAGATTTATATCATGACCATCTTACATATCTTACATATGTATCTCAGTGTGACCAATTAGGGAAACTGTTAAATAACATGCCAGAAATAAATGTTAAACACAGTAAAAGTAGATTATTGATTGCTGTCCCTTTGCAAGCAGACAAGTTTGCCACTCAATATCAGGGGTCGCGTTAACCGAATATTTTCCGTCGCTGACCGGTTTTTTAAAACGGTGACAGAAAAATCTGAAGGCCATCTGTCATTTTGACAGATTGCAATTCACACCCCTGTCTCACACATGCAGAGGCGCAGACATTTTCAACTTTACGCACAGAGTACATCGCGGTAACCAAATCAATCAAAAAAAGATTCCCATCAGAGCATCTGAGCATCATCTCTGACCTGGACACCGTACTCAATGAATCTCGCTATCCGGGTGCTAACAGCGCGTTGAAGAGTTCTGGACAGGAGGCTTTGGAGCGCGTCTGTGACCGGTGCAGCTGAACCATGGTGCAGAAGCAGTGCATGGTGCGGGATTTCCTCCCGCTGAAGCGAGTGCTCGCGGGATCAGGAAACCCCTCGTTCAGAGTCTTGCCGACTTCTGATCACTTCACTTGGAGAAATGTTCCCTGATTTCAAAACTTTGGCTGAAGTGGCGCTTGTAATTCCAGTCTCCAGTGTGGCAGCAGAGCGCGGATTCAGCCTCCAGAACAACATCAAAACAGCCATGAGAAGTCGTCTGTCCGAGGCAAAAGTTCAAAACCTCATGACAACAGCCTCTGCAGCAATCCCACTTGAGACATTTGATTACGCACAAGCGGGCACGCAATTCAAGTCCATGCGGACCAGGAGGAAGGTGTGAGACTGTGCGTTCAGGCCACAGCAGGTGAACTGTCCATATTTTAAGTGCAGTCGTTTAATTTCACTGGAGCCACAGTCAGTGATTTTTGTCATTGCGTTGAAAAAGTTACATGTATTCATCTGCTTGATGTGTGATGACACAGTGTGGATTCTCTGTTCAGCTTGTTCGGACTGAATATTAATTTAAAATTTATGAAAATTAAATGCTATTGAATATGTCATTACTATCATTTTAAAAATTAAAGTGACAGGTAAAAATAGATTATGACGGGATTTTTATGACGGCTGTCAGTCAAAATGACAGACAACAAAAAAGTCTAGCGCAACCTCTGCTCAATATATATATTTTTTTTCTGATCAATCACATGCTACGTCACAAACACACTGAAAAGCCGAGACTCAACACATGTAGGAGACCGGGGAGAAAGACATTTTTAAACGTCTCTGTGTTCAGCTCTCTGTGTTTTTGTAGCTTCTGACTGAATCTCTGCGGTTTGAAGTTTAGTTTCTCTCCGCCGAGTCAGACTGAGTCAAGCCAAGCCAGCACATGTGTATGGAAAAAGGGGCAGAGAAGTTACCTGCAGAGCTGACAAGCCTTCATAGTCTGTACCATAAAAGAGGTGAAAATTAGCATGTCCACCCGGGTGTCATGTTTCCATACTGCCTATAAATAGCCGTGATTCATTTGATCTGGGAATAAATGCAGACTGTACGCTTTCCCACTGGAGACAAAAGCCGGACATTGGTGGGTGTCAGTGGGTTTGTTGTCCAGTTTAAAAGAGACTTTAGTCTGTCTGCCTTTTGGTGCAGGGCAGGTAGTCTACAGTGAAGTGAAGCTTTTTATCTGAAAACAACTGCTGCTCCATTAGAGTGGAGACACCAACACCGTGCACAGCTTCAGGCCGGAAGACCAATGCAATTAGCTAGAAGACACTAAAACGCTGTAGTCTGATGATGCATCTCTGCGAGAGACCAGTTTCACATACAAGCCATCAAGTGATCTCATGATGATATAAAAATATCGATAAGAGCAGCTTTAAAAGATACATCTAATGTGGTAAAAAAAAAAAAAAAAAAAAAAAAAAAAAGGCTTTGCCATATACTGTAATAGCGAAAGACCCTGAATTTCCTCGTTTCACTTTGCCTTTAAAATGCCTTTAGAGTAATGGTGATTTTAATCTACCTCTGAATATTTCATGTTTCATCCCCACACAAGCCATTAGCTACAGAAAGGGGAAAGGAGACACCCTTAATGAATGTGACTGGGACAGCCTGCGAGGACCACTGGGCACTATAAAGTGATGCAGTCTTCATTCCACACACAGTGCCGGACCATCGATAAAAAGGCGAAGCTGCGTTGGATAGGAGACCCTTGTTCTGAGTTATGACTGGGACACAGACTTACTATCTCCTTATGATAAGAAGAGAGAGAGCAAGATATCAGGCAAGCCCAGCTGGGAAAAGGAAGGAAAAAAAAGCAGTGAGAGAATGAGAGTGTGTATAACACGTGCGTCCGAGTGCATATGCACATGTACGGTGTATGCATAGAGAGGCATACCATCTTGCCTTTAGGGATTACAACTATCAGGATGGAAAAAATGATTATCATTAGCGATGGCATAATTGGTGTTAGAAGCTAATTCACTGCAGGCCATTGATACAATGGCATATTAGACTGGTCCAGTTTTTTCACTATGATGGAATTATTTAGCCATTGACTGAACCCTTCAATTAAATCTCTGAGCTTTTATGGTCAGACAATGAGGGCAAAATCACACAGAGGGGTTTCTGGATGCAGACTCATTTCAATCTGGGGTCAGTCGACAGATACATAATTTGGTGTGGCTAAAACAGAAATCCATATTTACTTTTATGCAACTTGTTTTGTTATTTTAAGTTTTATCTGCATGGTGGAGTCAGTGACTCAGGCGATCTGAGAGGCAGGGTTAAAGTCAGGGCACCAGCTATATGCGAAGGGGCACCAGCACGCCGAAAGTCGAGATGCACTTTACATTACATTACATTTTGTCCACTGGAAGACGGTCACTCTAGAGGACACTTTATGTTTTGTCCAATCAAAGGGCACCCCAGAGGGTACTTTGACACATCGTGTCCACCAGAAGGGCACCCTCGGGCACTTGATCACATTTTGTCCACTGTTAGGGCCCTCTAGAGAGCGCTTTATCACCTTTTTTCCACCAGAAAGGAACCCTCGAGCACTTAATCACATTTTGTCCACTGGAAGGCACTTTAGAGGGCATTTTATCATGTTTTGTCCACCGGGCGGGCACTCTAGAGGGCACCTTAACACGTTTTGCATACTGGAAGAACACCCTTGAAGGCACTTTATCACATTTTGTCCACCGGAAAGGGCACCCAAAAGGGCACTTTGTCACATTATGTCCACCTGAAGTACACCCTTGAGGGCACTTCATCACACTTTATCATGATTCCACCCCAACCCACTCTTCAGTCAGCCAGTGGGTGGACTGTTGTTAGATGTTGAGACAAGTTGAATACAGTATATTAAATATCTTTGCTCTTAGACGTAGCCGACTACCTTTTCTGACTGACAGTTTCAATAAAGTCCGTTTCTGTGTCTCTTCAAAGCAAAGCCAACACATGAGGAGTGATGTGCTTTCCAACTTTCTTGTACTGTGGCGTCGCATATTGAAATCAACAGCGACATGAAAGTACTGGATAGGCACTTTTGAAAAAGCTGATTCCAATAAATAAGAGGCTCCAACGCTATCTTTCATGTGAAGAAAAAGAAGCAGCATCTGAGGCAGCAAAGATGCCAAACAGATGAAGGTTAACATTGGTTCAGAAGCCTGGAAACAACTAAGTAAGGAAGATAAGGGATTTGAAGTTCAATCAGCTATCTCTGGCAGGTAATGTACTCGGTAATAATAAAATCTGTGGCTAGCTTTTCTAATAAATCATCCTTATCTTAAGTAATACTCTGAGTAAATCTACTGAGCCCTTTTAGGTCTGTCTGTGTGCAGGTTTTTGTTTCATGCTCTCCAGATATTTTCCATCCTTCTGCCACCATTTTCTTCTTTTTTTTCCCTCTTAATCTCCTCACATTCAGTTCAGCTCCGTCGCTGTGTCGTTAAATATCTCTGTGCTGAACTTAACTTTTCCATACCGAACACAGTAAAATCTTTATGGAGAAGGTCCCCAGACCCTCATTCTCTGCTCTTCACTCCTCTCCGCTGCCCTGTTTTCCAATTCTCTCTTTGTCTTCTTCCCCAGAGCTTTAAGTTCCAACTTTTGTTATAGCCAACAAGGACCCAAAAACTTTATTTTACTGAGCTGAGCTGTCACTAGACTTTGAGGATATTATAAAAACTGTCAGATAAGCGTGGTTTGCTTTGAAGGTGTGTGTTTGTGTAGCTGTCTCAATCCGTGTGCCTATAATCTTTGTTTTGTAAATTATACTACCAGTGCTGACAGAGAGAAAAATATATCTGCCCACAGTGCAAAATTAACAAATGAAAGTTAAAAGGAGGTGTAAAACGTACAGCTTATTTAAAACAAATGAGACAATTTACACCTTGCTCACTCTTATTAACACATAGACTTTTGTGACATGATGCAGTGCCCAGAATAACTCCACTGTACTCCAGCTGACTTGAAGTTTAGTCAGCCAGAGGAACTGAAAACATCTGTGCAGGTGTGCAGTGCCTTTAATAGACCTTTTACAGAAAGCCATTTTAAAGCAGCCATATTGATATAAAATAGTAAACACATGTGTTACCAACAATACCAATTAAGCTCCTGTTTCTTTTAGTGTAGCAGAGTCATGCACAATAGTACCACCATGACCCTGTTTCACCTGAATGGAACAGAGCCTTAATTATCATTGGTAACACCTGTGTTTAGCCGACTTTTTTTCGTCAAAATGGCTGCTGCGAAAACTCTCTGCCTTTCTGGTCTCACACAGCACATATGCCGTATACCAGTGGTGGAACGAGTGCTGAAAGTCTGTACAAGTACTGTTATATTACTAAAATATTACTCAATTACAAGTAAAGGTACTGATGTTATAAAAAATACTTAAGTAAATGTACTGTACAGTAGTAAAAGTATTCTCAAAAACTACTCAGAGTATTAGATACTATTTAACTGTTGATGTTTAATGCATTACACCCAATGGATGATGGCTTAAACAAACAGGACTTTCACCTGGAGACTGGGGATCAAGTCCACATTATGAAAAGTTGTAAGGTACATATGGTCTTATCCTAAAGCTAATCACACTGTGACCATGTCACAGCATGAATCATGTGTTAAAAAGGCTTTCTAGCCGTGTTAGCTGCAGCCGCTAAAGAATACCTCGTCCCTCAGTATCAGACAATGAGGGGCGGTGACAAATTGTCAATATGAACGTGCTGCCAGACATGTCGATGCCCCTGCTGCAGCATTTTATGGTGTTTTTCATCCATCTGTCCTGGTTTTCACTGGCCCATTTGTGATCAGATAGCCTTACTGGCTACAGAAATAAAGAAGACAGATTTGTATATGAATTCAAATTGTAGCCAGTATTCAATTATGATTTGAAAAGTAACTCAGTAGATTGCACTGCATAATGCATACTGAAGTGACAGTAAAAGTCCAGGCTTGAAAATATACTCATAAAAGTTTAAGCACACAAAAAACTAATTAATTACAGTAATTTGCTTAGTGAACGCTTAGTGAATTTTCATATTTGCAAACAAACGCAGATTTTTCATATCTAGCCAGTGACCACTGATTTTGAATCCTAAAAACAATGACTGGTAGATTTTTACTAAGCTAACGTTAGCTCGAGCACTTGAAAAAGCTCTCTCCCCTACAGTGATGCACTACCCACACGACCTGCAAAAATATGTGTTAATCAGTGACCTGCACCCAATTCAACCTGCAAATCATCAACTTTATGCATTACAGCAGCACAGTTATCAGGGTCGTGCCGCACATGGCGCTGTCCAAGGTTCTGATGCTGCAGCTGGAGCAGAGGAGCTGTCAGAGTGACACAGCAGGGGGAGGATCTAGGCAATAAATAAACAGACTAATTGTTCCAAATGTGCTCTTCATTGTTGAATAGCAGCAAAACAAGTAAGCCTTCATCAAAGACATGAACTCTATATCTCGCTTTTTGCTCAGTATCTTTTTTTAGGTTATGTTTTTGGGCTTTTTGCCTTTATTGGACAGGACAGCTGAAGAGCAGACAGGAAAGGGGGTAAAGAGTTGGGGGATGACGTGCAGCAAAGGGCCACAGGCGGGAGCTAAACTGGCAAATGCTGCAGAGGACCAGCAGGCTCCGGGGGCGGACGCTCTACCAACCGAGCTAAAGGGCTGCCCCTTGCTCAATATCTTAACAGTGAATTTTAACAGAATAGTGGTCCACATGTGTAGGTCTGTACTGTCTTTTTAAGCCTGGTGTCTGGCTGCACTGTGTAGAAAAAGGATGGAGTCCACAGCTTCAGGATTTAACCTCTTTTATCGCTCTTTGAGCACTTATCAGCTCAGCTGACATGCGCCCTGGATGCGCTGCTGTGTGCGCCACTGCAGCAGCATGTGTGTGTGTTTGACAGAGAGGAAGACAGACAAAGAGGGAAGTCATTTACAGCCTACACTTGATCCACCCACCCAAACCCCTGGTATTTTCTAGAAACTCAATCCAAACGTGCCCGCCCTGCATCACTACTGCCCTGACTTTTTGATGTCTTTCAACTGACTCTTAAAAATCAATGTACTAGTCAAAAACTAACCTGTAGCCACAAGTTGGTTAATGATGTGCTCTGGAAAAGATGGCAAGCTGGGTACCAAGACATGCACACAAATAGAGAGCAGAGCATGGCTCACACATGCCTCATTGCCATCCTGTAAGTGGTTAATGTGGCATGTAAACATTTTATTGCTTTGCTATCATCATTTCTTTTCATATTCAGAGAAACACATTGTTCATTTATGAGGGAAGGCTGCAGCTGATGTCTTGTCACATGTTGTTCTAGCAGACCATTCTATCTGTAAGTCAGATTATTCATGGGATACAGGGAGGCTCAGCTACTGTGTCAAAGGTGCTTGTAAACAACCTGAATCAGACCGTAACCACTGAAAGCCAATGTCCTGGTTACACCATGCATCTAACAGTAGGCAATGACACAAGAGCAGGGAAAAACGAAAGAAATTTGGCAATCATGTGTTTGCTCCTCTCAGTCTTCCGCTCTGTTCCTCGCCTGCCTGCTCTCATCTCACATCTGTTGGTATTTACAGAGTGAATTATTTCTGAGTTTTTTTTTACAAAAGCCAGTTAGCTTATCAACAGCTTGCATCCAGCTGAACACCCACACTCACGTCTGGTTTCAGAAAGGAGGATAAGATCAATTGACTTACTTAAAAAGTAGATTTTCTCTGCCCCTCTCTGCCTTTCTGTTCCGGGGGAAATGGTTTCGTCAGGCAGACAACCCAGAGGGCACCAAACCCGGCAAGCACCTCAAAAAGGCTCTAATGTTCTTTTATCACAGAGGAAACCACCAACTTCTGACTGATAGCATCATTTCAGCGTTGACAAAGACGAAGCCCATCCGTTCCAAAATAACACTGCCAATATTTGTATGCCGGGTTACAAAATCAAAGTGTTTTCACAAACTGAGCCCTAACTGTCCATTTTTTTTTTTTGTCCATGCAGTATGGTGAACATATGGTAAATTCAGGAGAGACTGATCAAAGTAAAATGTGTTTGAACTACAGATACTCATGAATAACTTGCACGACTTGAAGAGGAAATAATCAGGGAACAAAATAGGAAGTGCATTACACGAGCACTGGAACTGACAAGGAAACGATAAATGTGTCAAGGAATCGGAGAGATAAAGAGTGCCCAGGTGGCCAGAGAGAAAAGAACATACACACAAACACAATAAGCACCAGGTCTAACAAAGGCACACATACACACACTGACCCGGTACGAGTCAATGGCCTCCCGGTCCAGTGAGCGGCTGACTGACACGTCTCCTGTGTCTATGTCAATGGTGAAGAGACCTTTGGGATCCTGGTCAGCACCGGGGCCTGTCAGTCGGAAGATATGGTTCCCTGACTTCTCTGTCGGAATCAACTGCAGACACACACACACACACACACAAAGACATAAACAACTCGAACAATTGTGAGCATTCCCCACTTAATCTGACTCAGCCTGTTTCCTAGAGCAAAGAATCACTGAATTAATGCTTCGATTTTTTTTCTCCATCTTTCGAAGCGCAGCATGCTGAAAAACACTTTTTATTAGAATTTGTTGACATACATTTGAGCAAAAGGAGCTTACTGCGCCTTGAATGGTGATGCAAATCCCTGATAGCTAGCTATTAAAAATTTATATCAGACAAGACTTTGATTTGATTTCATCAGTTGGCAAATTCAACTCATGTAAAATAAGAAAGTTAGCATCATCTCCCTGAGCGCTGGAGCCCTGCTGTGACCACTTGTTACGGCATGGTAGATTTATTTTAGATAAGGAAAAGTGGAACAGTTAAATAAATATAAAAATCCGTTCCTTAATAATTAAGTGTGAATGTTCTGTAGATTATCATTTTTGTCATTATGATTTGATATGAGGATACGATTTAGAACCAAACACTGAAATGGCCTCCAGTAGTCATGTTTCTGAGGAGTGCTGCCAAGTTAGTTGGCTAACAATCCTATTCTCTCAAACAGAAGCGATCTGACCCAGGGACTTTTTGGATAGATATACTCACATGAGACTGCAGTAGCCAGCAGCATCCACAGGTACCCCAGCAACAGGAACAGCCAGGTTGAAAAAAAAAAGAGAAAGAAAACACAGCATGTTAGATAGAGAGAACATAGCACAGAGAAAAGCACGAGAAAAACACGAGACCTTGTGGATCTTTGCAGACTCTGAGTTGAGGGCAGACGTTAGAGAGGGAAACATGATAAAATAATGAACCAAAAGAGCCAAAACTTGTTGTGTAGACAAACTTAGCAAAGTTTGTACTTGTTAAAACAATACAGATGATTCACAGCATATAGACCAACACAGCAGACATTTTGACCTGTCACAGCAGGAAAAGCACAGGTGGAAGTATTAGTATTAGTAACATGAATGATGGCTCTGTTCCATTAAAGGTGCATTCCAGTGCCCATAATACCAAACTATTTACTATGCCAGAAAAAGATTTATTATGTCCCAATATATAGTATATCAAATGCAGTATGCCAGAAAACACCGCATTGTTCTGCTGCATCTAGTCGCATTTTGCAGTGCGCAACCTAGCATGCTTTTCTGGATATTCTGACCCACAATCCTCTGCACAGCTGAAGATATGTCAAATCAGCTGAGCTCCCGAGAGAGCACAGACGGTTGACGGCTTATTAGCTGTGTTCCAAATTGCCCACATTTTCTTTTCACTTCAAATTTCACACTACAGTCTGCAACAGATGCGTGAGGGTCAAAGTTCAAGGTGAAGTGTTCTGATTATGCGAATGCCTGTGAACTTCAATCCTTCAGGCAGCACTGCATTAAAATTTGACATGGTTCTACAAAAGATATTCCTACATGGGTTCTGGAACTCTTTGGAAAACCACTGCTGGTCAACATCAGACCTGGGCAAAATGCAGCCCCGGGGGCCAGATGTGACCTTCTTAAAGGTTTCATATGGCCTGCAAGGCCATCACAGAAATACTAAAACTTTAAGATCTAGCAAAGACAGTCATGAGCCTTTTGCTTACCATTAAACCATTATCAGACCTTTATTTTGAAAGGGGGTGATTGGTAATAACAATGAACTGGATCTTTTATATTAAACTGTAACTTTATTCACTCAGTGCTGTACATCCATGTTCTACTTTTGCTGCTACTATCATTGCATCCAGTATGGGGCCTGCATGGCACACTGTAAAACAACAAGTGTTGGACATTGCCAGCAAAATATTACCCCACAGTTCATTACATGGCAGAAAGGGTAACCAATAGTAGAAGTGTCCTATATTGGAGACTTCTGACTATTCCATGATGAGAGATTTGGCCATTATTAGGACCTTATATCCTCTGAGTCAGGCCCACAGCAGCCTGATTGATTTCTCGTGTGGCCCCTCGTGAAAAATAATTGCCCACCCCTGGTCAGCATAGTACATTGCTGCCTCTAAAAATGCAAGTTAAGACTCTACCGTGCACAGAGAAAGCCAGATAATCAACAACATCCAGAAATGCTGCCGACTTCTCTGTGCCCAAGCATACCTGAAATGGAGTGAATGCAAAGTGGGAAAGTGTGCTGTGGTCTGACAAGTTAACAATTCAGATTGTTTTTAGAGATCACAGAACATTGTGTTCTTCCGGCTAAAGAGGAAAAGGACCATCCAGATTGTTACCACTACAAAGTTGAAAAGCTAGTATCTGTGATGGCATGGTGATGTGTTAGTGCCCATGTCATGGCTAAGTGTCATACCTGTGAAGGCAACATTAATGCATCAAACCTTAGTATGAGGGTATATTTATGGAAAAACAATTACGTTTATCAGTTTGAACATTAAGTATCTTGTCTTTATACTGTATTCAAGTGAATATAGGTTGAAATGCTCTGTTTTTATTACACAGCATCCTGATTTTTTTTTGGAACAGCAATTTCTCTTTCCAGGAATGTTGACCCAATTACTGAAGATAGTCCAGAGACCTTGTTGTGAGCAGTTTCACGTAGGCGCTGTTTTCTTTCTACTGAGCTACACTTGGCAACCATATCACAGTGCTAGCTGGTTCAGCAGTGCTAACGTTACAACTCAGCTGAGGAGGACGGCGTTAATGTTGATAACCCTCACTGTCACAAACATGAGTTTCTCCTTGCAATCTTCCATCTGCAGAATGATACGGCCAGGCGGATGTACATGAAACTGCTCACAAAACAGTGTGAGGATTATTTTGAGTAACCGGGCCATGATTTCTGTAAAGATACATTCCTGTTGAGTTTTTAAATCCACGTTGTTGTTTTTTTGGATACTTTGAGCATCACAAGCCGAGTGCCATCTATCCATCCATACATTATCTGTAACCGCTTATCCTTAACGGGTCTGGAGGGGAGCTAGATCCTATCCCAGCTGACTTTGGGCGAGAGGCAGGGTACACCCTGGATAAGTCGCCAGTTCATCTCAGGGCTGAAGCATAGAGACATAGAGACAAACAACCACTCACGCTCACATTAACACCTAAAGGCAATTTAGAGTTATCAGTTAGCCTATTACGCTGCATGTCTTTGGGCTGTGCAAGGAGTACCCCGAGAGAACCCACGCAGACAAAAGGAGAACCTGCAAACTGCGCACAGAAAGGTCCTGCCCCAGCCACAAGTTCCCCAGCCCCCCCGGGGGTGGCACAGTGGTGCAGTGGTTAGCACCGTTGCCTCACAGCAAGAGGTTTCTGAGTGCCATCTAATTCCGTTATATTTGAGAGAAGGCAGACATCTCTATGGCCAACATCTCAAAAACTCAGCAACTCACACCAAAACAGCACTGCAGGTAAGAGGAAAATCTGTATTTTTGATAATGGTGTGAAGTGTCCCTTTAAGGTTTTAAAATGTATCTACCTGGCTGGATATGAACACCCTCAAATTCAAGCAGAAAGTCAAAACTGTAACCTAATAATAATGTTTCAGGTCCAATGTGGTGGAGCATAGAGCCAACACAATGTGTCACTGTCTAAATACTTAAAGACTGTCTGAATGCCTTCAGCTGCCAGCGTATGCTGCATCCACACAAACAGACTCAGGGTTGTCACCATTAGGACATCCTCCTGGGCCTCAGCCCCGTCGCTCTGTGTCAAGGATCTAAACGGTCCCCCCGCGCTGTGTCTCATGATCAGACGGGTGCCACAAGGTCACCTTTAATGAAAGCGTGCTTCCATGGGATGGCTGCTAAAATGAAGGCCTTTATACTCCCCACTTGAAAGAGCATGGAAGATGAGACTGCAGCGTTACAAGCCTATGCCAGACGATGCTCAAGCCCTTACAGCCTCTCCAAAGCTCTCTGCCATTTATCTCGATGTCCCGCTTCATCTTTTCCCTCTTTTCCCGCTTGCTCTCAGGGCCCCGCTTGTTACTTTGTCCATCCTTGCTCTTCCACTAAGCATCCATATCTCATTCTCCATTCATCATTTTCCACTTCTCTGCACTGTAGTCTTCTGCGCTGACTCCCTTTGCTCTTTTTGTTTGTTGTACCAAATGATGAGAGAGAGAAATGTCAAAAGTGTGAGAAAAACACAAGGCAGTTATTATTTGTGGATGATCCCCTCATACTAAAAAAAAGCTCTTCTCTTCTGTCCAGACCAGATTGTGTCTTGTTTTTCATTTTCCTTTTTTTTTTTTTTCACTTTTCACCCTCCTCTCAATCTTTCTCAACTTTGTCCTTTTCTTTGTAATCTGCAGCCCCTTTTCCACACACATGTACTGGCTTGGCTTGGTTTGACTCGGAACGCCAGCCCAGCTCGGATTTACATCTCCATTACAGTGGGGCTACCCACATGAAGATGTGTCTTTTACCTGATACATGTTTGTCTGGAGTCAAGTGGTTGCAAAACAGCTGATAATACATTTTGAATGCAACAAATTCTTCCTAATAAAAGTTCTATTATTTTGTTATTTAAAAGCTTTTATTCTAAGGTAGCAAAATGAGGAAATGTTGAGTTTCATCAGCACTAACTTAGTAACAGGACTCCAATACAGATGAAGTGAACACAAATCAGTAAAATAAAGCAGAAACCTTAAACTACAAACAGGGACGCAGGAGGGAAACTAAACTTCACACAGAGAGCACAGCGATTCAGTTAGAAGCTACAAAATACTGAGAGCTAAACACACAGACCTTTTCCAGCAACATGTAACCGGCCCTGTTTCGCTTCAAGCACCTAATTTTGAACCGTTCTGAGCATTTCCCCCAAAATAAATTGGTTTAGAGGCCAAAAGGTTAATTCAAAGCAGTGCAGTGCACAGTAACCTCTGTCGATGACATTGTTGATCACAATTGTTCTGCTCAAAACTGGTGAAAACATGATCTGGTTCACTTGACAGAAACAAGGTGCCAAGAATCTTGAACAGAACCACTTCAAAAGCCAGAACTAATTTGTTGGTAAAGTGCCCACAGAGACTTTTAAAAACACCTTTATGTCTGGTTTCCTGCACACACACGAGATCAGTCTCAACACACACTTATTTGAAGGAGAGAAACAGGGTCGCAGCGGCTGAGACGTCACCGCCACCTGCTTTGCGGCAGGTCAGGCACGCTGGTCCCATTCTGGAGATTGTGCATCTTAGGCATGACCTGGCACAGCTCGGCGCATTAAAAGTGGTAATGGAAATGCAAATTATTGCAAATCGGTGGAAAAGCCCTCTGAGAGAGATTGCTTTAATCAAGGGTACTTTTCCTTATTACGTTTTGTTAGAAACTCCTCATTATACAGCACGGTAAGTTCATCTTTGTGTATTGTCCTCATCTTTCTGTCCTTGTGTGGACAAAAACAGTGATGTACAAAACCTACCTATGCACACCCTCACACTCACACAGGTGCTATAGCTGTCATTCAGGACAGAGATATTTCGAAGCAGTAATCACAGTAGCAGCCAGCACCTGCTGAGAGTGGCAAACTGGGTCAGATGAAGAAAACCAAAAAAAGAGAATGAGGTGCAAAATTAGTCGGATTCACAGATGGCTCTCCGTCAAACTTGGATAAACGAGGAGGAGGGGGGGGTAGTGAAAAAACAAGAGCAGACGTATAGGAAAGGAGGGTGCGCAGAGTGAGAGAGGAGGAAGTAGGGAGTGCAAGAGAGGGAGAGATCGCTGATAAAGACACAGTAACTTCAGCCGAAGAGTAACTGAAGTGTCAGGAGAAGTTTAGTGTGATTAGGAGACGTCTCTGTGGGGGAGAAAAGTGCTAATCTGCACCACGCGTACACACACACTCTGACTTCCGCGCATGCTGGCATGGAAACGTGCACCCAGTGGCTTTGTCTCCACTGAGTCTGTCTCCCTCCGTGTGTGTGGGAGGACTGATGGGAGAATCTCACCTCTTTCTATCAGCTCTCATTACCAGCCGAGCAGACATGAAAGACTGCGGGGCTTGTGATACTGCGGGAAGATGACAGGAGGTGTGGCGCAGGCTCCGCAACACCAAACACCTCCGAGCACGCAGAGAAAGGGATCAGGAGCACTGAAACAATGGATTGGCAACCTGAGCGCGCGTGTTTTGCGAGTTGACTTGTGTGTGTTTAAAACCTAGATAACATCTTCCGCTGTCTTCTTTTCTGTCAGGTGTGAGGAGGGAGACGAACAAAAAACCTGTGGGGAGACAACACAGGTATGTACAAATATGTACACACAGGGACATCTTCTCAGAAAAGTTACGCAACTTGTTAATATTTACTCGAGTTTCTTTTTTTTGTGTGTGTGTGTGAGAGAGAAAAATCAAGAGAAAAATCTGCTGTGTGAAGCAGAATGTGCCAAAGAAAGTAAAAGTTGGTCCAAAGAAAACATCATCACACTGAATCATCATCATGCAAATTCTGTATACACAAACAGACACGCACACACGCACGCACCCCGTGTCCTTGTATTTTTGGGGGGAGAATGAAGGAGGATTTCGAAACACAAATGTGTGTGTATGTGTGTGTGTGTGTGTGTGTGTGTGTGTGTGAGTGTGAGAGAGAGAGAGAGAGAGAGAGAGAGAGAGAGAGAGAGAGAGAGTATGCAGTTGCATCCCTCAGTGGTGCTTCTGTTATCCCTATCAAGGTCATACAGCCAACTGCTAATGACAATCACTGACCATGAAAGGACTCCTGGGACCAGGCCAAGCCCAGTGTGTGTGCGTGTGTGTGGGTGTGTGTGGGTGTGTGTGAAAGAGGTGACGAGAGAGACAGAAAGAGGAGGCACTGAAGTGACTGATTGTGTCTGTAAATGTGAGTGCATTATTGCACGTGCGACCCTGAGAATAGAAAAATGTGTGAAACAGTGTGTGTGTGCGTGTGTGTGTGTGTGTGTGTGGACGTGTATTATTCATGTCGTATTTACACACTCACGTCCTTTTGCAGAGACAATGAGTCCCCATAATGTGAATCATTAAATTCTGGGGTGAAGACTTGGGTAGGATTAGTCGAGTAATGGTACAAGGTAGAGTTAGGGTAAGGGTACAGTTTTCAGGAAGTGAATGTATGTCAATGTAATGTCCTCTGAAGTGATGGAAACACAACTGTGTGTGTGCTCTGCGTGATTATTCCGCCACTCCATCCCCCCGCTAATGACGGGGACGAGGCGAGGTGGAAAGGCCTGGCGAAGACACGGGCGAGCAGAAACCGACCGGAGTCCTCAACACAGAGCGATGGGAAAGCAATGGCACTAATTAACTGGCTTTGATTGGTTAGCCAGGCTTCCACTAATCATTACCCATCAGCCGCTGTGTGCTGTCTCAATCACAACAAGCCTGGGAGGGGAAACAATCAAGAGAGACCCCTGTTGAAAAGGGTGTCATTAAGCGTCGAGAAGGTCAACAGCCGCTGTTTCGCTGTGTGAAATTCTGCTTTGAAAAGAAGCCTCAGTTCACACAATCCAGCTCGTCCTTGCCTCATCATATGTGTTAAGTTGTTGTTGTTTTTTTTTATCTGTCTTTCAAGGCAACAACTGAGGTGTATTTTAATTTACACAACAACAAAAAGGCTCACTTTAAAAAAAAAGGCTGCAGTACTTATGAAAGACTTTTTAGGTTGTGGGTGCCTGTGTTCACCCACTCAGGCAATCTCTGGCTCAGAATAAGCAATCAGTCAGTCTTGCTTAAGCTCACGCAAGGACAGCATCTCCTGGGCAGTTCACACCCAACAAATCTGTTTTTTATTGCTTCTCCTCGTTTTTTTTAAAGCCCCTCTCATCAAAATGGATTTCACATCTGCTCGATGTGTCTGGGGTTCCGGCCGTGAATTGGAATTTGCGTCAGGCGGTTTTAACTCACCGCCAGCGAACAGCCGCCACAAACGGGCATGATTAACGCCTTGAAAGACAGATGGGGAGAAAAAGGCAGGAACTTTCTGGTCTTCCTAAGACAATTAAGAGAATCAATTAGACTAAATGACGAGGCCCGCAGGCTGCCTGCTTTCTAATGTTGTAAGATCTCAAAAAAAAAACAACAAAAAAAACAGCTCCCTCGGTTCCTGCTGGGAAGCTCGCATGCCTGGCATCGAATGGCTGTTTTGGTGAGGGGAGGAGCAGTCAAAAGAGGCAAATATAGGGGAGAAAATACCAAAAAAAAAGGACACAGAGATATAAAGGATGAAAAAGAAACATGTAACGGTTGACAGACACCAGGCAGAGGAATGAGACAGACTGACAGGCAGAGCAAATCAGGATGCACTCTGCGCTCAAACAATAGAACGGAGGTGCCAGACACGTCTATTCTCCTTACTATATTAGTCGAGGCTACAGCCAAACCAGGCCCTCATTCCTCTCACCACCAGTACTTTATTGGAGCTGTCATGTCAAGTCAGACACGTTGAGTTGATTTGTGAGCTGGACCCTGAGGTAAGGAAGGATAAACACAGGTTGAATGACTGACAGCTCCAGCACAGTACGGAAAGTTAAGGTGGCTTTACAGATCACTGAAGTGTTTGAGATTTCATGCTGATACATCCAAGATGTTAATTTGTTTTGTTTTTTTAATGTGGCTGTGTGCGGCTGTGTGTGTGTGTGTGTGTGTGTGTGTATGTGTGTTTTGTTTTTAGAGCCTGTATTTGCCTGTCTGAATAAGTGAATCTGAGCTACTGACTTTGGAATAAATAAAGATCCAAAACAGACATGACCTGTTTTGCATCCATTTCTTATACAGGGGACTGGACCCAATCTAAGCACGTACTAGGTGATTGGTGGGCCTGCAGTCCGTCACACAGACACATATTTATAACTATATCAATTCAACCTTTCCAAATAATCAAAGCTGCATCTCTTATGCACTTTTACTTGTAAAAAAAAAACCCTCATAGACATGAAGAGAACATGCAAATGTTAGGTGTAAAAGACCATAAGATTCACAGAAGAGATCTAACACACCTGTTTCAAATTCTCTTTACAATCGATTTATGCGTCATTACTTTGCTTGTAACTCTAAAGGTATTTTTTGGGGGGGGCTTTGTTCAAGGAAAGACAAACTTTGTTTCAGTCACTCTCAGGTGTGCTGCAACTGCCCTGTAAAGATCGTGGACGAGCCCCCAGTTTGTCATGGCTTGGGAGTCGCACACCGAAAGCAAATCGTGAGTAATCTGAACAAAGAAACTAATGAACACAACATAAACTAAGGATAAGATGAGGTGTGATCGTGAGTAAGTCAGTGGTGAGGGCGTGCATGTGCATGAGTGTGAGAACAAGAACCACAATGCACAGGAGAGGAGGAAAGAGGCACCCTCGGCCTGAAAGGCTGGGAATTATGGCTGGAGAGCATCGGGCTCACATGCTTCCAGATAGGGTGACTCACTTTACCTGTCGAATACCAGGGAAGGGAACAATTACATGACCGACCCTTACAGGATTAGGTTAGCTAAATTTTCCATTTATCAAAACCCACTAAAACTTACTTTACAGTATCCTTTATATAAATGCTGTAATTTCAGCTGGAGTCTGACTTGTGCTGTGCTACTGCTCCTAGTCCACACAAAACATGTCAACAAATATGAACTTATTCGTCACATAAAGAGGGGCTGACAGCTGCCTGTCTCTGGTCATCACCTGTGATTGGCCTGCCACAAGATTTAATAGAATTCCTAGTTTTCTTGACATTAGGAGAATAGAAATTTGAAACGTTGATGAGATGAAGGGAAATTTGCTCAAAACTGGAGTCAGATGATGGCATGTCATTGGCCATTAAAACAGGCTCCTGAGAACGCTGACACTATTACAAAAAACAACAACGCAAAAAATAGAAATGCCCAAACTTTCCACTGTCCAAGATGAATAATCCAGACGGTTTCTTAATGTATTCTGAAAAAATATGCAACATATCCACAGGAATGGGGGAAACAGCATGTAAATAGCATACCTGGAAACATTTAGGTTTCTAAATCTGGGAGGTTTTTTTGGCAGAGGGAAGGGGGAATGTATTGTTTGATATTTTGATAAAGCTAAAAGCTACATAAAGTTATAAAGCAGCTGCATACACTTCCCTTGACTTGGGTCGTGGGTTGCCAGGTTGTGGTGACAGATGGGTCGAAACTGTACTGTATGTAGTGGGTGGATTGTGTGTGCAGAATGTGTTTCAGAGACAATCAACTTGGGTGAAGTCAGACAAACACACAAAAACTTAAAGTATATATGATGATTATTCATAATAAAGTTTGAAGATCATGGAAACTAATGGGAGTTTCCCAGGAGAAACATTAACATGGGAGGGCGCAGGGAGACGTTAATGCAGGTAAATAGATGCTTATAAAAGCAATGGACAAGATTTTGTGCAGAAAGCCAACATGAAGTCAGTGGGCACAGCCAAAGGAAGCCTCTCATGTGCCTGCTCTAGAAACGCTGGCAAGTTCACCCTGTGAGCGACGCTCATTGGAATGAATAGGGGCCTTCTTGGGACACGGTAACCAGTTCTCTCACTACATCCACAGCACAGTCTATCAGGGAAATGTGCAATCATAATGCATGCATGGTTAGATTGATTATATAGAATCAGTGAATGGTACAGTGCTGAAGAGGCCAAATAGTTTTTCCTTGCAAACTGAGTCGGACTCGCACATAATCCCAGACATGAGAAAAAATATTTCAGGAATAAGCATTTAAACTACTTGAGCTATGATTGCTTTATCTTCCTGAATACTTGAGCAGTCTAAAAAAAAAAAAAAAAAAATAACGTTCCTATCAGCAGTGACTGAAGCGGCGTGTGCTAAGAGAAACATTTAAGCATATCAATTTCATTGCATGCTCCAGCTGCTGTGTGAGTTGTTGTGAGCTGTTTATGGGCCCCCAAGGGAGGGCAGGGGAGAGACCTCTGTATCAAAACAATTCCACAGCTAGCAGGAGGTGTGACATAAACAACAAGGTTCTTACCCTTCCCCTGTGATCCCGCTGACAGCCAGCCCACCCTCACCCCCTACAACACACGCCCACGCGCTCCTCAAATGCACGCGCACAGTCATACATGTCAAATCGTAGCCCTTGCAATCTCACCTCTCCCCTGCTGCTTATCTCCAGGAGAGAAGGAGGGGAGCATGAAAAATGAATGGCTGCCATATGGAATTGGTACGTTGCGTAAGAAGAGGAAAGCTATTGGTGTGGAAAATCAATTTCGCCAAGTTGCCGACATATAGCTTCTATTGGGTAAAATAGCCCACATTAGCCTGTCTCCTCATGCAAAGCTGACTGTGGAGGTAGGGGAGAAGGATGGAGGGATGCAGGGATGAGAGGAGGATGGATGAAATTTGAGGCTGGAAAGTGGAAGGAAGAATAATTGGGAGAAAACGGGAACCAAAAAGTAGGGAGACTGAGAAAATAATTAATGTAATGTTTGCGCTGTGTGTCAGTTTCCTCAAATGAAGCACTGCAATGACGCTACTTGTTAGCTAACACTTGTAGAACCCTAGTAGAACCTTTTCTAACCCATTCAGGGGGTTCTACTTGGAACCCAACATGAAGAGTTACACCTAGAACCATCTGTGATAGGTTCCACCCAGCACCCCCTATGAGAGGTTCTACAGGGAACCCTTCTATGGTGTATTGGTTCAACCCAGAACCCTCTCTCGGCCCTTTCCCACCAAAATAGATCTGGTTCCTGAACCAGTTTTGTTTCAGATTCCTGGGACCTTGCTGCTATCAGGTGAACTAGCCCACAATTTCTCTTGTGTGGAACCACTGTAATCAAGGATCATCATCAACAGAACCAGCCTGTCAGGTTCTGAATCCATTTATTTTTGCTCTAAACGGTTCAACATTAGCTGCTTGAACCAGAACAGGGCCAGTTCCATGTTGGTGGAAAAGGCCTATCTTGGCCCTTTCCTGCCAAATAAGCTCTGGTTCTTAAATGGGTTCTGTTCAAGATCCTTGGAACGGTGGTGTTATATAGTGAACCAGACTGTGTTTCCACCAGTTTTGAGTGGAGCCATTGTAGACAAGGATGTCATCAACGGAGGGTGTTGCACAAGAATATGGTTCTCAAGGAAAACCTTTCCCTGAGTTCTTGGTTCCAGATGGGAACCAACAAACATGCAGTTTTTAAATAAGGGTTTCATTTATAACCCTCTTGTCTTGTGGTAGTTCTACAAGGAACCATATTGTATTCTACGGATGAAGCAAAAACACAAGAACAAAAGTAAAATGAATTGAGGGGATCGCAGATACATCCACATTCTTTAAGGAACCGTCTTCGAAATGTCTGACATGGAACCCTTGACAAATCAATTTTCCAAGAAAGGGTTCTTCAGGAGCAAACGGTTCAGGGCAGAGGCACAGCCCTTTAGGAAAAGTCATTTGGCACCCTTATTTCTAAGAGTGTACTGTAGAGATAATTTGTGTCCCCTATGGGCCGAACTTATCTGCTGACTCTCGTCCCTCTCCGTTATCTCCCTGCATTTCACCAGGGGAGTAATTTGCACAACTCCCAGTGGACTCCGGCTGTCCCCCCCCCCAAAAAATATATCACCTAATGGTGTGACACGTCTACATTCACTCCTACGGTCCGCAGTCCTTCACCACCAACCTGATTATCTCCGGGCCTTCGAGTCGTTTCACAGGGACCATACTGAGCACAATGCTGGTATGAGCTGGAGGCCCAGGCTCTGTGCTTTGGTGGGGCTCTCCAGGGTACAATTATCTATTATGTGCAGGGCTCAGTATGGGATATCTTTTTATGTTAGTCTCTCTGCGGGCATTGAGAGATGTGGTTGATCTCTTAGTGCCCAGCCTTATCTAGAACAAAGCTGCTTGACGCGCAGAGATACATCAAAGCCGCGTAACACGGGGAGAGATAAATGTAGAGCCTTCCACAGGGTCCAGAATGTATGGCTTCTGGTTGACCATTTGTTCTAAGACCACTCAGGTCATATGATTTACCTGCTGCACAGGCCATAGAAAATTCAACAATGTAGTCTTTGAGAGTAAATTAACTGAAGGGCTATCAGAGGAGTTCCATGAGTTATGTTGTGACACACAATTCATAATCTGCCACATTAATAATGAAATGTGTCACATCATCTTTGGCCTGTTCCTCTGAGGTTGAAGCTGGACAACTACAATCCTTCATCAGTGACAAAACAATGAATAAATCCTAGCTGTAGAGTAGAATGCTCAGGAGAATATGTCATGCAGAAAATAGCCCTGATCTCAAACTCTGATAATCTGGCATGGCGATATCTGAAAACATGCAGCACTGAGATTTACACCTTTTGCAGTAATGGGAGCTGTAAAGCCACAGTGTTCAACGTCCACCGGGAGTCCTGATGACAGCGGGGCTGGTAAAACTTTCACATAGCGACAAATTAAGTTTGTGTTAAACGGCAATGCTATAGACCGGTGGTTCTCAACCTTTACAAGTCGCAAACACCCAGAATGTTCCAGACCCCACCCCCCACCCCAAACCCCCGCTGTCTGAGATTGTTCAGGGATTACTGTAAAACACATGAAACTCACGCAGGAAGACAACTGCTTTGTCTCCCACAAACACGCTCAATAATATCTACTCTAAGGCAAACTAATAGTTAAGTTTGCTATTTTATGCTGCAAAATGCAAATGTTTCTTTTTGTTACTGTTTGTGTCTGTTCAGAAAAGGGTGGTTTATGTTGTCATTTTTGTGCTGGATTATAGTTTTAACCATAAGTGAGGCGGCTGTTACATTTCTTGAGGCCAGCTGTATTTTGCATATTTTGAGTGCTTGTTTCTTATGTCGAATGTCTTTAAGGGGCTGATGTCGTTGAAAGCTGCTTTCTCATTCTGTGCTGCTTGCCACATTTTATTTTTATTTTATTCTCCGCAATAATCTGGTGTCTCCCAGAAATGATCTTGTGACCCCTTTGGGGGATCCCAAGCCCCGGGTTGAGAAACGCTGCTATTAAAATTATATTTATCGTTGTAGGACTTTTACAGCATAAACTGAGGTCTGTTTCCATCGGGAACTCTGATTTTTCATCCACTATTACAGCGTTTTCTAGCCGTCTTAATTATGTGCTCTCTAACAAACTGAGAGTGTGAACATGAAAGCTTTCGATTCAAAAACGGGCCTGACACACTTAAACAAAAGGAGATAAAAAGAAGACAAATGAATCAAAGGTAAAACACAGATAGGAAGGAAAATTGGTAACCTAGCAAGTACAAAAGTAGTTTTTATGGTGATACAGATTTGCTTACAGTAGCTGAAGCAACTGTCACCTGATATTCCCCAGTCTCAAATATTAATAAAACATCGCTGTGCATGTGTGACATACACATTTCATCATCTGTTACCTCCAAGAGAACATGAAGCATTAATAATGTATTACTTTATTAGCATGCAATACAACCTCTAAAAACTTTTAAATGATTTTGTATGTGCGGCTAACAGCAGAATACCGTTTGACTGGGAAGGTGAGAATGTAACAATGCCGCAGGAAATAAAGTACATTCCTCTGTTTTTAGTCTTTTGCAATATTCGTCCTGAACTTGAACTTAGATATTTGAGCTGAGAATAAAACATGGAAATGTATGCCAGAGATCATCATGAAATTCACAGCACAAATTCTAGCTGAACATTTCCGACCAGAGCCTCATTTCTCAATAATGATTGCTCTTAGATGTAAAAAGTGTTCCTATAAAAGACGAGTGTGATCTGATGAGAGTGCGTTTATTACCTACGCGCCTTTTTTGAGAGCAGCACATTGACATTTTTTGAGTGTAGCTGTGTCTCCTTCAACACAGCCACTGCTCACTTTCTGTGTAGTCAGACAGAAGCTTAAGCAACTGGAAAAGTATGATGTCAGGCGGTGCAAACTGCTGCCTCTTTACAACGTCAGGCGACAAGATGGCACGGAGGAAAACTACAGAAACCTATTGCTGCCATGCAAGAAAAACAGATAAGTATCAAAAGTTTATTGTTGAAACAAGATATCTGCATGTTATATCTAACAACATGCAAAGAAGATATTCAGTTTAGTTTTCAAGTTTTGTGTTATAACGTGAGTTATCGTGTTATAAGAATACAAGTTATCACGGCGTGACATGAAACAAAAAACAAAATCTTGTTATGATAAGTTTTACACATTATACTTTATCTGGTGTGGCAATAATATGGTACTATAAGAAAAACACTAACAATTATGGTTGTCACACATTTGGTAATCATCTGCATAGTGGAATTTTTGTCCCTTTGGAGAAAATTGGCCTTTTTAAATACCCCTTGGCAGGCTTTTGATATTACACACCTATTATATGTACATAGTGACACACAATTTTAAGATTGTGTCTCATTTATTTATTTATTCCTTTTGCTCATAAAATTCAGGCCAATTTTGTCAAGTCATCTCCGAAATATCAGCGAATCTCAATAAGCGCTCACGTGAGAACATCTTCACCGGGAAATTCAGTTTCAAACGTATTTCAGTCTGGCTTTGCTGCTATATCTGCCACCACTCTAGCGTCGAGCAAGTGACATCAGTTCAGCTCTTGTCAAAACAACACATTGCTCTGTTTGTGCACTTAAGCAAAGCGTTTGATTCTGGATCATACTCGCTTCTTCACATATGAATAAAATTGGTCTTGATGACTTAGCTGTTTCAATGTACTTTAAAAGACTTTCTCAAAATAGAAAAGGTTTCTGAGGAAGCTGCTCTGTTATTAACATCAGTTATACTTGCCAATTCTAAAATCTTTCTAAATTAATTTTGTATGTGACACAACGTTGTATGATAGTTTCCTCCCAATACTTGGCAAAAATCCACCAGATTTTTCAGGTCCAACAACTTGAATTGATCTTAAAATTATATTAAATGAAAACAAGTTTGGGCTCTCTATCTGCTGTTTCCGGTATATAAGCTTTGAGTGATTGAAGATTTAGCAGGTGTCACCCTGCAGTACATCTACCCATGCCTTAAAGTAAACTGAGAGTTAAAACATTTCCTTTTCATTCAGTCAGGCTTTTAGATTTATAACAAGTGACAGTTCAGGAACTCATCACTGTAACGTAGACCGGAGAAAACAAACCGCTTCACTTGTTTTTAAGATTGGCTTGTTTTGCATGTTCCCAATTTCAAAACGGAGCTTTGTAAAAGCTCCACTCGGATGGAAAAGAACTGTAGCGGGATCTGAAATTGGATCACTTAATTTCTATGGTTTTGTGAAGTAGTAAGCAAATCCTCCATCATTTATTACATATACCTGCAATTTTTGTCTCATTCCTTCTTGCTTGATCGTTGGCAAAAAAAAAACAAAAAACCCAACAACAACCAAAAATGTATAAAATCTCAGAGGATCACATAATGCTGAATGATGTTGTTCAGGTGACACTGAGGTCTACATTGGTGCATCCTGAATACAAACAACAGGCTTTAAAGAAATCAAACACAAACCAAGAAAAACAGCTGCAGCTCTGTCAAATTTCTTTCTGTTTTAAAAAGCCCACCACTTGTCCTTGCGGTAAGTGGACAATAATGGAAGCTTTTACTATGTTTTAGCCATCACAGAAAAATAAATAAATCTGCAGGCAACAAGCAAAACACTCCAATATACAGTGACCTCAACAGGTTTTCACAGTATGATCAAGTGATTTGTTTGAGGCATAAACTGAGCACTGACTTTGTTCAATATATGAACTCGTTACTGCAGACAATAGTGAAAAGCTTCTCTTTTCAGCGACAAAACCATTAGAGCTTTGCTACTAATTACATCCACATTGTTAAAACTATGTGCTTTGATTTGGTGCTGGACAAATCTTTAAAAAAAAAAAAAGAATCTCTTGAGTCTTTATTCAAAATAATATTCAGCCAGGATTTCCAGTGAAGGTGTGAAATTCACATGAGAACATGTTTCTGAAAGAGGAGGTAATCACTCACAGCAAAAAAAAACAAAAAAAGGCAATATGCGCTCATTATGATCATCAGTCACCAACAACTGCGAGTTATTACTGTGCTTCCATGAGCCCGGTCATGAGCACTGTGAATGACACGTACTGATCTGGGACAGCGAGACGGTCGCTGTCAAATTGAGATAAAGAGTAAAGTATTGTCTGCATAGCGCTCGGCCATTGTGCATCAGCTCACAGCACCGGTCAGAAAAAAAAACAGCATGCTGAACAGCAGAAGGAACTTTTTTGTTCAAGCGGGAGCGAGGCAGCGGCGTTCTGCTTAAGAGCCGACTGAGTTACATAATTTAGAAATGCAGCTGAAGTTGATGGAGTTTAACAGAAACTCTGCCTCAGCCTCTGATGGAAATTGTGCCATAATTTAAGCTCTCAGGTAAGTTTAGGTTTAAGCTAACAAGTTTAGTGTTGGCTCTTAGTGAGTTTCATATCTGGTGTCCAAGAAAATATAACTGAAGTCCCACTCAGCAAAACTCATTTAAGTAAAGTGATTATAAGCTTGCCAGAATAGATTTGATGGTATATGAGCGGCAATGAATGCTTCCTATATTTGAAATGTATTGTTCCTCTGAAAAACAGTCAATGCAAATAGACTTTGGTAAAAACTAGATCAATGAAATAAAACAAAACAGTGAAGGCAAATAACTTTTTAAAGCATTTAGTTCCATAAGAGCGGCTGGAAATGACTTCAGGGAATTATTTGATGCTCGTCTGCAATTTGATGTGAAATAATAATCACAGAAACAACACTTTCCTTCTCTTTTCACATTCTTATATTCTTTTATATAGCTACAGTCTTCAAATCTCCCCTTAAATGATCTAAGGAGCTATGTCGCATATTAGGCATTACTTTATAACCCCTCTCTGTGTTGGGCCTAATGAAAATTCACAAAGAAATGACCAAACTGTCACGCTCCATAAGAATAACATTTACAAAAGCTTTAAATAATGCACATATTGAATGGTCGGTCCTGTACCTCGGGCAAATTTCTCTCCGGGGTGAGCATTTCAAATGCAAAACACCGTACTCTTTTTTTTTTCTTCTTCTTCTTCTTGCAATGAAATAGTTCCGGCTACGAATCAGATGCTGTTGGGAAATCAAGCCCACCTGAATGTATGGATCATATGTTCCTTACCTTGCCGATGACCCTGGGGAAGGGAGGTCTCTGGTTCTCAGTTACAGTCATAGAAGGGACCACCAGGGACCTCTTAGATCTGTATGGCGGCGTCTGGCCAAGACCCAGGATATCCTACAACACAAAGAAGAGAAACCACATTGTTGACCCTGTAACTCCATTTGTATCATGCTTGATTCACAAGATTCTCACACCACTCTGACATCAATATGATCAATACTTTCCTGAAAACCCTGCTGTATGCGACCTGTCTCCTGCCCTTTGGTGGATCATCAGTGCGCTGCAGGCAGCAGCTGGACTACTCTTACTAATATTTGAATATTTATTCAATATTCAATATTTCTGTATTGAACCATCCTATAATTATATAATTTTATTTTGTACCTCAGCTCACAGTAAAACCGTGTTGAAAATGGGTGTATCAAATACAGCAGGTACATAAGTTATCTTTAAATCCCTCAATAATCATTGTATTTACTTTCATGATGCAGTCTGCTTTATGCCTACAACAATAACAAACGCACTAAATTAACTCATTAAAGATTGAAATGCCATCTTAAGATAAACTTAGAATGGCATTTGAGATATTTATATGTGTTTCTTATATATGCAAACTGCTCTCATTATAATCACTTGGATGTTACAAACAATTATTAGCAAGTGAGCACTAGCGGATAATTGTCTACTTAATTGACTAAAGCAATTCCGTGGCCATTATAAACTGTATGTTAAATCAACTAAATTAGATTATATTGTTCCAGCTGTATTTGCCTGCTACAAAGCAAAATAAAAAGGTTCCTATTTGAAAAAAAGAACCAAACCAGTTGAAATTTGCCAAAAAGCAATGAGCAGTGTTTGATGTTGTTCCTAAAATAAATATTATTATAAATGCCCCACATATCAAACATGATGAAAAAAATCATATCATAATACTATAGGAAACATTTTTGGGATTTTTGTCAAAAGGTCCAATAAACACCTCCTGTGTCAGGTTTTACGGGGTCTGATCCTGTGCAGTGACGCCCCTTATGTTTCTCAAAGCAACCCCATCTTGCCCAAAATCACTTGTTAGCATCTCGTTAGTAATTAACCTAAATCCCACCAGTAATGCATGAACACACACACGGCGAGCAGTCGACTATGCGATTTGAAACACTGAAAAATGTTTGAACAAGCTGCTTGGAGTGATTCCAGCTCTGATGGCAGAGGGGTATGTACCATACTGCAAAGAATGCAAAGCAGCTGAGCACCTGCATCTGGCAGGCAGCTCCATATGTGTTGCATGTTTGGAGAGGAGATGAGGTTCTCTGGGCAAATATGAAATAACTGCTGCTTTAACTGCAATTGATTCTACAGTTTTTGATACTTCACACACAGCTTGAATAAAGTAAGGACATGAGAGGAAAGTGGGAAAAAATAAAGCATTTAAAAATGAGCAGCAAAGACAAAGAGACAGTAAAAATGAAGAAATGAGAGATGACAAGGTCTTGGCGAAGCAATTGGGTTGTTCAAGCGGAGGGAGCCAATCTGAAATGTTATTCTTGTTCTTGAGAACACAACGGCATAATCTTATTTCATCTTCCACCTTCCTTCTGTTGTTTACGTGGTTGTTACTGTGTAATATAGTGAGAGATTCACCCCCCCGCCTCCTCTCTCTTCTTCGTTTGGAAATCACTGATACAGTTAGGGCCCCTTTTGCTTGGATGTTGATGAAAACAATGTCTGTCACTGACACGATGAGCAGGACGCTGGAATCCTGGCTGCTAACACGGGGGTGATGACCTACAGGGGAGGGAAGTCTGCTGACTGTCTGCACACCTGGACACCAGCCGAGGAGAGACAACAAACACACACACACACACACACAAAATGCTCTGCCATGCCCATACAAATTTGTCCACCCATGTATTACAATGAACAGTAGAAATTTTAAAAATTATATTGGACACAGTATGCACTGTATAAAAATGGCAATAAGCTTTCAGTGCTGAAAGATCCAAACTATTTGATGGGGTATTCTGATTTTTTTTTTTCACGATTTTTTTAGAATTGCTGCATCATTTTTTAATATTTATAAATAACTAGCGCTTAGTCTGTTAGCTCAGTGCTAATGGAAATTAGCATGGCTTTCTAGTCTAGTGTTAAAAAGGCTAACAAAAATACCAATAATAATAAATAAATCATAGTATCAAACTGCAATACTTAAGAATCACAATGCATATCGAATCAGCATCCAAGTATCGCGATATTATCGAATTTGGATATAAATGTATCATCCCAGCCCTACTATTTGATATAATATATGTTTTTTATTATATATTTCAATAAAAGTGATTTGCATTTTGACTTATAGCCTGCACATTTTGTTTCTTTGGCCTCAGACTGAACATCACCAGAAGAAGTTTATGAGCTGCCCTTTCAGCATAAAAGCTGCAGAGATTTTCCCCAGTTTAAGCATCTGCAAGCATATTTTAATGCAATCTTACTTCTTTTTTCATCTTTCATTATAAAAAAAAAAATATATATTTTACATATATTTCAATAAAACTGATTTGCATTTTGACTTATAGCCTGCACATTTTGTTTCTTTGTCCTCAGATTGGCTTTGTTTGTGTCTTTCAAGACCTACTACCTCGAGGTACAATTAAAGCTGCCGAAGCAGTGCAGCACTGTTCAACGGTGCATCCTGATCTCCCAAAATAATCATAAGTCAGGTCAGAGGGAAAGCCATTTCCTGCATAGAGAGCTAATCTGCCACCTGCTTCCAAAAAAAGGCAACTCAAGGACATTACCACAACAAGTTTATGAGATGCACTTGCAGCATGAAAGCTGCAGAGATCTTCCACAGTTTAAGCATCATTTTCTCATGTTAAGTGTTTCTTATATAGATGGCAATCATACTGCGAGGATGAAGCATTTAAAGGAGAAATCTATAATATATGTACGCTAATGAATCATAAAATGAGCACGATATATCATCAGAGATTACGGAAACATGTTGAAATGCTCACTTCTCTGCCATCAATGCTCCAGACTCCTTTCAATTTCCTGTTCTAGGCAAGAATAACTGTTTTTGTTTGCCCGCCTCATGTTAATTAGAGTTCAAATTAATGCTGAATGAGTAAGTGTCTGTCTGTGAGTCGTAAGAAATCATTACTAATCTTGTAGAAGGAGTAGATGTTTTTAACAGGTGGGTTGAGCAAAATGTTAATGAAGTCTGGCTGGCAGTCAGACAGGCAGCCACTTAACTTAAAGTCCAGAGGGTGTATTCTCAGAGCAGTGTTTTTTTTTTTTTTGTTGTTTTTTTTTTTCTTGTTTTCAGGATAACAGGATTAGCTGTACATTGACAGAGAATTTACAGTTATAAACAGCTGATAAACTTACAGTGGAGGACTCGTCAATTGTCAGTTTATGTTGCGTGTGTCCTATGCTCCTGCAGTGCTCCTGCAGCCTGCAGAGATTTCCCCCAGTCTGGGGAGGAGGGAACGGGAGGAAACAACTCGCTTCAAGCATCAACTGCACAGTATCTTGAATATCATTTCAACCCATTTAATATGCCGTCCATGACTCCAATGCACTATTTGGACTGTATTACTCATTTTTGCAGGTGCAAATGGCTACATATTGCTCCTTAAAGGGTACTGCTGTTCAAGCTAATGATCATAAGAAACTTCTGGTAATTCTAGTAATGTCCCCTATAGGCCTATATAACAGTCAGGATCTGATTTGGCAAAACAAATTTGCACAGTTTAAAGTAAAACATTGCCTAGGAGCGTGAAATATACATCAGTGTTGAGCCCCCATTGCTTTTCTTCTATTGCTTGTACTCCAGTTAAACAGCAGTTAATAGTAAAAATACTATTTATCTGGATCACAGTCTCAGCAGGGAACTCACTAAAACATATAGCCTCACCAGTCTCCTTCACCCAAAATAACTGTATTCAGCACATCTTGGACACCCCTGGTTCCTTAAGTAAAAGTCCTGTTCATTTTTCCCATAGTCCACTGGTTCTCAGAGTGGTGGGGCAGAACCACTGCAGGCGGGTCGTAGGTGACCAGGGCAAAAATATGGAGTGAAACTAAGTTGGCCTTTATTTCTCTAAATTTCAACTTGGATCCTTTTTTATTAATTGCTAAACGTTTGAAAGCCACTGCCACTGACAATGTTACCTGGTTCACAGCCTGAGCATTTCCAGACTTGGATCGTCATAAAATGTTATACTTCTACCCCTCAGCAGGATAAAACACATTCACAGACTGCATTTTGTTCGCTACGTCATCTCGCGGTTGAATCTTGTGCGTCAAATTGAGCCGCCATATTGGTCCGGGACAATCACGTCTCCTAATATATGTATGACTATGGAGGCAGAAGATCTGTCTTTAATTTAAATCATCATAACTTGCTGAATTTTCAAGCAGTTTCTAAGCGATTTGCTTTGTTTTCTTACTGCATGTAAAATAGCTGTCACGACATGATTTTGAATATTATATGAAAACCTAATTCACAAAGAAGAACAAACACAGCAAACACTTTGTTAAAAATATTGTGTTTCTGGCAGGATTCATGGCGTTCTGGATTTTCACACATTGACAGCAACACAGAGGTCTGCTTCTTTGGGAAAAGTGAATCTAATTAGGCATATATTTGTTTTAATTCAGTTAATGGGTGTATAAGAAGAATACTTTTCAGTAAACACTGCAATTTCCATTATTACCGTTAATACAATAATTTAAAACATTTGAACATGCTGCTATGACTCTTAAACTGTTATCCAGATATATATCCATATAGTTGTAATAAGGGTTTTCTCTGTGTATATTAATACAACAGTGCTATGTAACACTTTTGGTTTGCCCTTTAGGATTTGCTCTTGAGAGCATTTTCTGTTTATTGCAAAAATGGACATGTCCACATTATCCAGGGAAGCTTAACTTCAGTTTGCAGACTAGTTAACCAGTTAGCTAAACTAGCTACCTACAAAGGTAACTAAATAAAACTTTGCTGAACTAAGAACTGCTCCTACAGATGTCATTTCAGTCTGTTCAGATGCTGTGTGGTTAGGGTTGCCACCCGTCCCGTAAAATACGGAATCGTCCTTTAATTGACAATTAAATGTTGTGTCCCGTATTGATACGGGACGCGATTTGTTCCGTATTTTCATAAATGTCCAATACCGATGTCTGTCACACACACATCTAACAATAATGAACAAAATAAAACACAGGAAATACTAAGGCCAGCAAAATTGTCGTGGCGGGATCTACGCAGGACCCCCCGCTCCGGTCCTCTGTGTGTCTGTGCCTGGCTGCCTGCGTGTGTTGCTGTCACGGTTGCCTCGAGACGGACACCACACACCGGCGCTGCTCACAACACCCGCGCCTTTTAAACATGTCCACTACAACCGATACTCCACCACGTCCTCAAAAGTGAAAACGCTTGCAAAAGTACAGACGTGAGTGGGAAGAGGCACATCCTTGGCATAAGAACGTAAGAACGCAGAGGACCCAAGTGTCAGTGTCACAGTTCTTCATACCCCAATCAGACTGATACAGTATGGGACATTATGTCATGATTGATTCAATTTCCTATCTGGTTGTGCCAGAAGATGTCAGTGCATGGGCATAGCCTATTTTAGTTGACTATTGTGGTTTGATTGGTTGTTTAGGATGCTGAGTTTTTAAAGTCGAATGAATGATCATTTATTTAATATACGGTAATATTAGCCAATATAAATATTATATATGGCCATTTCAATAACAAATCATACTAATGGATTAACAGTTAATAAATAAATAAATATTGTTAAGAGAAAACGTTTATTTTTAAAATATATATACATTTCCTAGATTAAAAATGTTTGTAGAGCTTTCTGTGTATTCTATGTCAAAATGTTTATATTTTTGAGGAATACAGTGTCAGACGAGTCATGGCCCCGAGGAGCTGTAGTGGGCGTCCCTTATTTTCATTTCTGAAAGGTGGCAACCCTATGTGTGGTCCTTACAGCTCAGTACCACTGCTAACAACACACTGCCTGCACATAGCTACAGAAGCTACAGTGTGAGTTTGTTTACTTTGTCTGTCTTTTCCCTGCCAGGGCTCAGCCTGCCAGCTGCTGTCAATCAGACACTGACATGCCCCTCTGGGGGCTTTTGCTGAAAAGTAGCGTTTCTGATATTTTACTAAAACAATGTTTCTTTTTATTCGTCTTTGATAATAAAAAACAAAACACTTTGACATTATTTTTGACAGCGAAAGAGGACTTGGAACAATGAAACCTCTTACCACTAATCTGATCTGCCCCGTGAAACCAGCCCATTGTCCACACAAAGGCAGTGACTGCTTAAACGTTGAGCAAAATGACAGAACAATGACAGTGAAAGAAACAACAACAAGCCCAGCCGCTGAGCCCTGACAATGCAGTTTCAATATGAAAGGGAAAATACCGACCTGAGGTTTTTGTGTTTTCATTTGCAATGCAAATGGTCTCTTTTGTCCTTCATCTTTTATAGCCTACTTTAACAACACTTTATTGACAATGTGCACAGCACACGGATGTGGCTGTGTGCGTATGCGGGGGGCTGTTTGCGTGTTTACTGTTCATGCCACTGTTCTTGGCTGACAGGGACTCTGGCACCACTCTCACCCCTGTCAGGATGACGGAAAGAGAACAGGTAAGAGGGAAAAACTGAGCCATTTGTTTACAGCGCAGCGCCGACACTCAGACAGAGAGGGCAACGCCAAACACTCACACCACTAACCGCCGCTCTCCTCCACCCCTCCGAGCCACAAAGGTCAGAGAGAACACAATGAAACAGTAATCATAAACACAAGCCGACCAGAACAAACCAAAGACACACCGAGCGGTCTCTGAAATGGCCACTCTTATCGAACCCACTGGGGGATGACCTTCCAAATGTCAAAGACAGAAATCTAAAACTGGTCCTGAAGCGGTTAAACAGAACAAAACTGTGAGAGATTATATGACCTATTTTGTGTCTAAAGAGCACAGGCAGTGGTGTGTGTATATGTATGTGACCGGTTCACGAGCGAGTTGATGGACTTTTAAGGGCCGCCTATAAAAATCCAGCCTGAGTCTGAAGCCCAGGGATGAGCACATCAATCCCATCATGCACAGGTCTCAGCTGTGTGATATTTGTAAAGGAGAGGAAGAAGAGCTGGGAGCCAAACAGGCACCGTGAGGTCATTTTAGTGTCTGGGTGCAGAGGATGGTGACAGGGGCTTGGGCTGAGATGGACCACGCTGTCAAATCCACGTCTCCACTGAGCTGAAATACAGTGGATATGGAAGGGAAAGAAGACGGCGATTTAAAACCTATCAATGTTCTGCAGGTGGATCAGGGCGGCAAGCGCGTTCAGCTGGATACAGATGTTTGTCCAGCTCTTCGAGGATTGCACACCGCAGGGCGTTCTGGAAAAGATAACTTGCAAGACCTATTTTCATCCCCCCATGCAGTTTTACCTGCCACTTTCTCGTCCTGTCCTCTCGCTTTAGCAACAGCTTTTCTTCACTTTCTCCCTTTGTAGTCTGCATGTGTGATGAATAGTGTTCTTAGCTCGGTGACACCGTAAGAGAAGGAAGCCATGAATCTTTAATGTGTCCTGTTCATAAATTACTGCCGCACCATCAACCCTAATACATTTGCTTCTCTCTCTGTCTCTGTCTCTCAAATGATCATTAGGGGATGTTAGTGTGCTGAGCTTCATGACGTGACATGACAAAAAAAAAAAGTCTCGATCAGATGATTTGAATATACTCGATCAGTCCGAGGTTACAGACAGGATTGTTTACAGCGTGGACATTAAGTCTGGGACCAGGGCATGAATTTCATGATGGCTGTGGCCACCACGTCCCCTCACTTTGGCCAAGAATTAGCAGTGACTCACAGAGAGAGAGAGAGAGAGAGAGAGAGAGCTCTGTGTGTGAATCTCAACAAAAGCGTCAACGACAGAATATAAACTTTGTTTAATCATGAATCCTAATGACACTCTACAATTCTGTGGTTTGTACTGCAGACTGGAGTCTCTGTTAATAGTGACAAACAGCTGGATCTGTGTTACATACGCTTGTCTCTGTTTAACTGCACTGCTGGATGCCCTGTCTCTCTCTCTCTGTGGAAGCCCACTACTGCCAATGTGATGCAAAAAGACTTTGTAAGTCACCATAATGAGAAACGATACTTAATTATTGCAATTCTACAACTATTGTGTTTTGATATTGTTATTCATTGTGACTTTTGTGTGCTTTGTAACTCTCGACCATGGAAGAAGTTGAATCACAAATACCGAACATCCCATGTCAGTTAGTCTCATCATTGCTATACTGCATAAACGGTAGTTTATACAACACTTTTTGAAGTAAACTGCTACATTTAGCTGTTCCAACTAATCAAGCTAATACCATGAGGCTAATAATAAATAATAATATAAGATATGAGGCCAACGTTGATGGAGCCAGTGGTTGTTGTTGTTGTTGATCTGAAGTTTTTCATTGTACCAAAAGTGCAGTGCTGGATGGTCATTACAGAACTGTGGAATGAGCATGATGAGCATATAACAACAGCAGCTCAGTGGTTGTATTTTAAAGCCCACTGGGAATTTTGAGTTTTGGCCCTTTCAGGTTGCTGCAGCTGTTCAGTGTGGAATGTTGAAGCCGGAGTAGCAGGTTAAGTTAGCAAGGTGAAGCAAGGTGACAAGACGTCCTGAAAAATTCAGGACAGTCCCGCATCACGAGCAGCTGTCCTGAGTCCAGTCCTGTTTGTTCCAAAAATGAACCATTCTGTAATGGATTATACAAACAAGCTAAAATGAGAGCTGTCAATGTGCTGCAGGCTCGATTCGACTTGAAATCAAAACACTGAGACCGGACTCTGTGACACAGTAATATTAAAAAACGTTGCATTGAACATATTGTTTATTTGGGAGCACTGCCATATGCACAACAAGCTGCTGCTGTCACCAGAAAAAAAGAAGACTCTTCAAAGGAGACAAATCTGTTATGAAATTATCAGTTTGTCTACATTAATTGGTAGATCTTTTTTTTTTTTTTTTAACTCTCTGAATCCATGAAATGATTCAAAACAAATCACTTACAGCATGTGGGCTATAATTCTTGCTTTTAGTTAATAAAAAATGTCCTGTTCGTTTTTGTAAAATATGTAGGAGTATTATTGATGTTTTTGTCTATAATCATCTCTTCTTGTTTGGCTATCACAAAAAACAGATTTTTGATGTCGTTCAACCTGTTTTGACCAGGTGATGGAAAGTGCAGCTGCCACTTCGGGAGGAATTTGTAATAAAAAATACAGCTTAATGACAATCTTAGCTGCTGAAAGGACATTTAAAATGATTGTAACACACTTGTCAACTGTGCGTAATGGTTCATGTGTCTTTTAAGTACAGCCACGACATACAGTATCATGTGCTTCATATCATCCTCAGAATTTGTAACCAATCTTCATAATACTGACACGCCCATCCACAACTCTCCTGTCCTGGATTTCACCCATTCTCATCTGGTCACCCTAATATGAAGTCAGCACATATTATTTTGTTTCCACAGAGCATAGAAAATATATGAAAAAAACCTATAAGCACACATGGATTCGGTTGTTGAGATAATACCACCACAACCACGATGCTAATTTCAATCCTTTCAGTTCCTATTATGTGTTAGCAATAAGCTAATGGACTATGCTTACTAGTTATTTATAAATTCATAAAAACAGTTCAGCAAATATTTGATTCAGGAATCGTAAAAAAAAAAAGAATATTGATACTTAACAAAATCAATTTTCCTCTCACCCCTAGTTTACATGCATATATAATGTACTACAGTATGTGTGTATGGTTGTGTGTGTCTCTGTGTGTGTGAGCGAGAGGAAGATAGAGCCTTTGTCATTGTCATCTGCGCATAGAGTTACTGTGGCAGTAAAGTCACGTCCTTGTCTATTCTGCCATTTTCACTCTCAATGCTATATTGAGAAGTGTCATTACTCATTTGTGACAACGTGTTGGAGACCCGGTGAGAAATGGATAATATCAAGGCCAGCATCGGCCAGCGGTGACAGGGACGTACAGCTATTCTACGCGGAACAAACTCTTGGATATGCAGCCAGGTCAGACGATCAGTCAGTTCCCCTAAAACACAGTTAAGCTCACTCATGTCACTGTCAGCAATATGTATATGTACAAAGCAATACATTCACACACACACGCATGACAACACATTCCTCAATGCGGGTGTTGACAGCACAGTGTTTCACACTTTGTTTAAGTGTAATCAACGAAGCATAAACACTTTTCATCTTAGTCAAGCGGAATACAGCGAGACACTGATGACTAATGTTTATTTAAAATATTCAATTTGTTGAATTAATTAATACTGAGCCAAAGTGATTGTGTGTGTGTGTGTGTGTGTGTGTGTGTGTGTGTGTGTGTGTGTGTGTGTGTGATCTCACCTGCAGATAGTAGTGTGGAGTGTTTCAAAACAAGCTCATAAAATGAAGCCATTCAAAACTGCCTTATTAGACCTAAATTTACATTTAATTTCACAAACTTGTTTGTACAGTAAGACAGATGAAGTCCCTCCCCTTCCAGACTGCTCCATGGGACCTTATTTAATGAAAAATATTGACAAGCTAAAATTATAACGTCTAAAAATGCTTGACATATGTTACATATTTTGTTGTGTGCTTTAGTTATCCCAAAGCACAAATCTGTAACTTATTCAAGCCAAGTGTGTGTCTCCTGCTGGCTAGTTGCTATAACTTCCAGGAAAATAAGGGATACGACCGATACGGCAGGGAGTGAGGAAGTTGATCTTGACCGTGACTAAACATAATGTGTGTAAAACTTTAATACCTTACTTTGTCTGTGAACACAATTTCTCTACCTGTTGAACAATGAACATAACAACTCCCATGACCCCACAGCCCCGCTACTTCAGATGTCATCAAAGTACATCTTTTGTTATTGTTTGAATCTGACAGACCTAGTAGAAATGTGGCGACGCCTGCAAGCTCGTTCAGGCAGCAAACTCGAGCTGCACCGCCAATCACATGTGACATGCCTCACTCTCAGTAGTACCAAAGTCACCCTTCCAATCTGGCGGTCTATTTAAACTGCCAAACCTCCCATCTCTCCCTCTGCCTGCCAATGCACTGCTGCCCTGTACTAGTGTCGCTGTCAGTTCTTTTAGCCCCACCGCCACCCCAGCATCCACCTGCAAGCTCCAACTACAACTTTCTTGACTTGTAAAATTCTGTTTCTCTTTATGTTTTTGGGCTTTTGCCTTTATTACATAGGAGAGCTGAAGAGTAGACAGGAAATGGGGTGAAGAGAGGGGGGATGACATGCAGCAAAGGACCGAAGGCGGGAGTCAAACCAAGCTGCCGTTGCAGAGGACTGATAGCTCTACCAACTGAGCTACAGGGACGCCCCGTAAAATTCTGTTTTAAATTGACAGACATCATATGTGTAATTAACGACACAATTCAAACAGAACCAAGACATGATTTTTTTTTCTGAAGTAAGATCCCTTGGTGGTTCAACAGAAGGAGAGGGATTTCACCTCTCTATGCAGTCCTCTAAATTAGAGATGTAAGCAAAAATCAATACACTTGAGTATCACAATATGTTTTGTTTTACTGTATTATTTCTTGTGTAGTCATATTGTGATCAATGCAAAGATTTTTTGCAGTGGTTCATTTTGTGTTGTGTTAAACCCCTGGCTGCTGGCTAGTGTTTTTATCTATCTTTGCTGTTCTGATTGCATAAAAAAGATTTTATACTCAGACTTAATGCTTATAGTGGTGTGTTGTTTACACAATGAAAGTTTTCCTAAAATTAGATGTAAAAAAAACCCCAGCCATATATCATCTTGCTTATAGCTTACTGAATCTGTAAGCTGTATTTCAATACATATGGTATTGCCAGATTCTTGCTAATCCTACTCTAAATTGACTTCTTATTACATGAATCATGTTAGAGCTTGTTAAAGTACTGTATGCACTGTCATCACGCAAATTATGTTGTGTTCAGTTGCACTTCAACAACTATTAAAACTTATGAGAAAAGTGAACATCTGGAATATGTTGGTTTGTGTGAATTGGGCATCCTGTTTGAATCTTGATCTCCATGCTTTCTTTATCAGCGCCAGCGTTGTAGAGAGGCTTTTTATCTATATTTATAAACCTTTCTCGTTTTTCACCCCACAGGAATGATAAATTAGCTGTTTTGACTACCAAGAAACTTTTCCCGTTTCTTCTTCTACTTCTTCTTCAAACCCACTTCGAAAATAACGTCTTTGTTATCCTCCGCTGACCTGAAAAAGTCATCCATGTGGTGATCCATGTTTCCCTTGACTTCCGTAACAGTCAGACTTCTCTCTCATCTGCAGCTGGTACAGCACCCAGAAGAGAGGCTTTTAACTAAATCTAAGAGACCTGAGCATCATTTCCATGAGCTAATTTTAGCTCCTCTACTTCAGTTGCCACCTAATTTTAGGATTTCTTCCAAAAAATTTAACAGCACTTTTCATATCCCTGACCTTTAAGAGTCATACAAGCCAAATTGGAGCCTGACCAACCAAAGCAAAGACACTGCTCAAGGTTGAAATGTCAATGTTTGCATTCATCCCTATGGAGCTGGACCCATGATAAGATGGAGATGGGGAGAGTAGTAATTGATGGGCTGTGAATGTGATGCTTTAATGCTGATCACCAGTTGAAAAAGTATGACCTTCTTGGTTAACCTTTGCAATCACGATAATCAAAATGCCATAAGGCAGAGGGTCAAAATGCAGTTCAGGTGCTCACATAGACAGTAGAGGAAGAAGTGGACGGAGCTTCCGGATCTGAGAAGTGAAACCAATTCAGAAGTGCCTTAAAGCTGCACTGTTTCTAATGGCCAGTCTTATACAAAATAACCCCACTTTTCACTTGATTTATGACCTCTATAAACAGTTTCCTAATGAGTTAATGGCCTCTATTGCTTGTTTAAAGTCTTCTTCAGTACAGCATGATGTTCATTTTGCAAATTGTGGTCAAATGTTGAGTAAAATGGACCATAATGCAGGGTATGCTTCAGGGCAGGGATATCGTGTGATTGATAAGTCAGTCTCAGTTAGTCTGTCCAGTACAACAGACAGGGCTATGAAACTCTGCCTATTTCACTTACAAAGTTTTCAGAAATATGAGATGAGATTGCAACCAGAAGGTCGGGTCGAGTCTAGAAAGGACCCCACGATTTGCAAAACTCTTGTGAGATTTGTACATGTCGTTTCTTCATTGTGCATCATGTAAGAATGCTGTGGTTATGATCTGGGTAGGTTTAGGGACAAAAAACACCAGGTAAGACTTAGATCATTCCAGACAGGCCCAGACAGGCGCCGTTGTCTTTCCACTTCCACTGCCGAAACTCAGATCAAACTGTCAAGCTAGGCAGCGTTGTTCAAATATGGATCATGATTCTGTTACCACGTTGCCTGTTTCTTGCTTAGTGTTCCTTTTAGCTGTAATAAGAGACAGATCCGAGACAAGGCAGGCCGTAATTATTTCCTGTTGAACAGACAAGCCGAAACCAAACCCCAGCCAAGTCGCAGTACGTCACCCACAAGCACAACACTCTTATCGGTACTGTGCAAGATCAAGATGACCCCCATGATGCCAAACCCAAGGCTTCAAAAACACAAGCAAGTCACAAGTTACTGTGGAGAGAATCAAGAATCAAGAAGAAGGTCACAGAATCAGAATCAAGGTCTGCGGGTGCGTCCTTCTATTTATACACATGTATTGAAGGTGTCTTTGCATGTCTTTGTCATCTTCATGGAAATATTTTTCTACCCAATACCTTATATGCTTCATGTCGTATTTCCTAATTTTAGAATTTTATACATTCTTACAATAAGCACAGCTTTTTTTTTTCATTTTTGGCATCAGTCATTTGAAGGTGAAGATTTGTTGTGCTGCTCCTGTGAATAAACACAAAGTTAAGCCTTTTGTTTTTCACTCCTGAGTACTCACTCCCATGCACACAAGCCGGCAAAACATGTGTAAGTTAGCAGATATATTAAACCACTCCCGCAAAAGATGGAGGGTTAAGAGGAACCAGTTCTTTTTTTAAAAAGGCAGACAATAGACAAAAGCAGTAAACAGACTTAACAAACGACAGCTCTAGAACAAGCTAAGGAGAGACAGTGTGAGTGGGATGGAGACAGAGAGGGGAAGATTATTTGTGTTGTGTTGTATTATGTGAGATGTTGTGCTGCGGTTGCAAGATGTTACATCTTAGTCATCCCAAGAAAGCCTTCCTGAACATTGAAAGCTTGGTTAGAGAAAATCTATTTGCCATTGCAGGATGAGGATTTTGCTCAGGATGCAATATTACATTTCATTCAGCATGCGAAAATGGATGAAACATAACAAAAGCAAAATAAATAGGCTTTTGGACTCAGATTATTTTGCCTCTTATCAGTTGTTACATTTGAATGGTGCCTGTAAATGCCCCCTGAAGGTAAGCAAATGTTCTGCATAACTGTTGTTCTGCACAACGCAACCAAAACAACACAGAATAATACACACAAAAAAGTCCATATCTTGGAGCGTGCATTTGTTAAATTGAAATGCATTCTTCCATTAATTCACATATTGATCGGCTGCAAAAAAAAAAAAAAAGAGGAAAAGGGGGGGATAAATTGCTCTTTGAATTCAGAGTTTTTGCTCATAATAGGAATCATTCATCAGCCTCCTCTCTCCCTCCGGGCCTGTGTTACAGCAAACTAACAGCTTGCACCGAGGAATTAAAAACGGATTCTCTCCACCTTCGCTCACAGCACTTATCAATTATCACCAGCCAATATTTTCTGCTACAATACCATTAGTTATGCCAATAAATTCACCATGGAATGTTTCCGTTGTGTGTCAGAGCGAAAGGAAAGGGAGGTTTGGGTAAATACAAAATCTAATGCTGACAGGACCATAACAAAGAGATTTCATTACTAAAACACAACTGCAAAAAGAAACTTGCTCTCTGCTAGAATAATTGAAAAACACGGGAAACGCATCAAGGCAGCCCTCCCGCCACGAGTGCCATCTCAGATTGGAGATTTAAAGCTCAGCTTCCCACAGTCATTCCACAAGTCAAACCCCTGGCCTATTGAAACAAGCTTTAAAATATGCCACGAGTTAGTTACAGATTCTTTAGAAGCTGCTGCCGCACTGAACTCGTGTTTGATGGGCCACTTGAGACGGTGCAGAGGCACAGCGTGGGGGAGTGTTGGGGGGGGGGGGGGGGGGGGGGGGGGGGGGGGGGGGGGGGGGGGGGGGGGGGGGGGGGGGGGGGCTACAGGATATGGACAGAGAGAGGGACAATAGATTTTCTGATGATATGAGTCCCAGAGCTTGAGGAGCTTCAGCAGATTAATTGATAGCGAAATAATGAGAGCTTTTAACCACCCTGCCTCACGAGAGGACTCTCCCTCTCTCATATACTTCTATTAGCTTTAGGATGTCTTCCTCTCTGCAAAGCTCCGCCGACTATCTTTTTTCATCTTTGTTTCTGTCTCTACCCTTTGCCTAATTCATGCGCTTCGTGACTTCATGTGCTCTGCAACTAACAGTGGGGTAAATCTACTTTAGGATAGACAGACATTAACGGATTCGTCCGCGAGAAAGAGAAAATACTTATCTGAGATATCAAGTTCTTCTGATTCAGCTTCATAGCATTTTACAGCAGCAAATGAAGGAAAGACCAAAAGACAAGATGGTGAAAACTGTGGTGATAATGTGTGTACATTTTTGCTTGGTAATAATAACAGTGAATCTTGTTTATAATCTGTCTGATCCTCCAACCACTTGTGCTTTTTGCTTTGCCAGATTCCACTGTAGCGATGTCGCCATGTTCCCAGATCTCAGCAATCACTTCAGTCAATACAATGATATCGCAACCAATAGAAATAATGGCGAAATCAGCAAAAGTAAGACCCAAGTTGTAATAAACCACATCTCCCTTCAATAGGTGACTACATTTGTAAATGCTTGATAGCTGATTGAACACATAACAAGTGTTAATTCTGCTGATCTGAGTCTACAGCTACGCCAGCAGCTCTGACAGGCCATATGTAAGCACAGCAGTGCTTTGAGCTAAAAGCTTATTTCAGTAAGCTAACAAGCTCATATTGGCAATGCTAACATGGGGATGCTAAGCATGTGTCATGTTTACCATGAGTTTTTCAGGCATTTGGTTTTATAAATCAAAGCAAAATAAAGTGGTGGCACTAGATGAAAAGTCAGGATCATCATTAACACTGAGGGGGAACATGAATGCATGTGCCAGATTTTATAACAATCCTTCAGTGGATTTAGTGACATCTAGCAGTTGAGTTTGCAGATTGCAAACATCTCACCTCACCATCCCCTTTCTAGCATGTAGGAGAACCCACAGCGACCAAGAAACTCTTGCAAAATGCTACATTTTGCCAGTAAGACTACAACTGTAAGAAACATGGCAGACTGAGTGGAAGAGGACCCACACCCACTGCAGAGGTAACAGCTAGTTATACAGTAATGAAACATAATAATTCTTAGTTTAAGATATACTAATTAAAACATACTTATTATTATTATTGTATTGCATTTCCACCATATTCTGCCAATAAACCCCTATAAATCTTACACACTGGACCTTTAAAACCACAAATGGAAGCACTAGAAGAAAAGTCAGGGGCATCGTCATCAAGTCGTTAGGATTCTAATAGTTGTAGAGATAATTCAGTCTGAACAAAGTGGTGGGCTGACTCAGAGCCGTGACTCTCACATGCCAAAAAATGCAACTCTTAATGTTCCTACTAAAAATAAACACCCAACAAAATGAAATAAAACGTGAAAGTGATGCACAAACAAAAAAGTCTCACGGAAAACAAACACACACGCGCACAGACGATCACGCAGAGGACTGACCATATGGTCACATTCGTCACTAGAAACTTCACTTCCCACGCATAACTTGCCAAAAGACTAATTCGCTTATATCCTGGATGACTTGCCAAGGTAACACCCATGGACTGGCTAACCAAATAAACGATGGCGAGGCACAAACAAATGAGAGCCACATCATGCCGAAAGGGATGGAGACATTCATTAAGCTGAGGGCTGGAGGAATGGGAGCAGCGGGGACTCTGAGCGCTGCGGCAGGAAGACAGATGATCTCCGAGAGGATGAAGGGAACACCGACTGTACCTGCGGTCCCTGGAAACTTCTCCTAATCAACTTAGTGTATTTGGACTAAAGAGAGGGGGGACTGAGGTGTATGGAGGATATGAATGAGGAACAATGGTGTTTATTCAGGTGCGGAGAGTTTTGTAAGGCAGTCAATTTGCTGGCCGCGGGAACAAATTTCTGTAGATTACACAAACAAAAGGACACATTTGCAGAGAAACAAAGCCCAGTTTTGGGGCACAGGTTTACTGGCCACATTCCCAACCAACTGGAACTGGCCGGCGTAATTCTTCATAGAGTGAACCCCCGGTGCATAAACATTACCGCTGTTTATGTTCCCCTCCATCTGACCTCAGGCATGAATAATAAAAACATGAGAAGAGGAAATACTGTATATGCACATTTGGGCTCCCATCAAGTTTAAGTGGTTCCGATTTATTTTTATTTTCAAGAGAGAGTTGCAGCAGACTGGCTCAGAGCATGTGTAAAGCATATGTGAGACCCACAGCGGACCCCTTTACAGGCCTTTCGCTGGGAAATTCCAATGCGTTTTAGTGCCGTTTCAACAGCTAAACATGTTGAAATGTCAGTAATCTGGATCAATAATCTCGACTGTCTATCATCAAAGCTTAGATCCAAGGGCCCGCAGACAGATTTAGTGCTGAGCTCATGTTGTTGTAGCCATCTGCAGCGGTGGTAGAAACTGACACATCTCTGGTGACGGCAACGATCTGTTCGTAGGTTTGGCAGCGCGCGGCAGCAGCTGCTCTCGTGGCCTCCTCCAGCGGCTCTCACACCGCCCTCTTTACTAAATCAAAACCCTGTCTTTTAACTTCTTATATGGTTCTCTTGGTGGATATAACATCAATCACCTTCTCCATTCTTTCCTTCCATGTCATCTTTTACTGAGGCTGTGATGCCTCTGCTCGCCTTAAAATAGAGGGTGATTTTTCTGGAAACGACACGAAGGATTGCATGAATATCTGCATCACTCAAAGTATTTTTCACTTTCTTTTGAGGTCCATTTGGTTTCTACGATTATGGATGTGGGTGTTTCCCAACTGCCTAATAAGGCATCTCTGAGGCGGTGCAATTATGTTAATTGATGATAATTAAGGTCGCATGAGCGTGCCTCACATTTATGAGTGATTAGGATTCATCAACATATGCATGAATATGACTGACAACAGATGCCTCTGAACATTTGATGAATTTGGTTTTTAATGTTTTTAATTTGCAATTACGATCACTAATGTATGAATGTTTTCGTCAATGGCACCCAGTGCCTGTGTTTACATCTCTGATAAGCTTTTCCTGTTAAACTCCCTATCTTGGGTCCTTTCTTTAAAGGTATATTTTGATATTTTGGGAAAATAAACTCATTTGATTCCTTGTGAAGAGTTAGATGAGCAGACTGATACCACCTCCATGCCTGTACAGGAAATTTAAAGCTACTGTAGTGGAAGATTTAGCTGGCTTTGGGGGTTTCACTAATGTGTTGGGTCAGGACGTGGAGACTGGAAGTGGCTTTTTAAAACTTTTCTGAAGGCTTAAGGATTCAGGCAAATGGGCACAAATAGCTTATAGACCTTCAGTTTCATCAAAAGTACTGGGTGTGTAACATGTGGACAAGCAACTTCCATACAGCTTAATTATGAACACTTAAAGCCACATTTGTTTAACCTGTACAGTAACCAGTATGTGAAACTTCAGTTGGTTGTCAACGTGCGTTGGCCAGGCAACAAGTGGACACTCCAGGAAGTTACTGCCCCTGGACCAGAAATAGTTCAGCACATAACCACCCACAACACTACCGGAGGAACAACAACAACAGCTGAAGGAACCCCCGCCACACATTTTATGTTGTCCACAATGCAACAGCTAGGAAGTATGGTGGCACTTAGAATGTGAATTTTGAGGATTTTTTTCAGCTCCTATTTCAGAGTAGCTACTCTACCAGCACAGGAGAAACCTTGAGCGGTGTGGTACTGGAACAGACTTAAGTGTGTGTTGATTGGTCGAACACATGAGCCAGTGCAACACCAGCAACTGCAATTTTAAAAAAGCCTGTGCGAAACATTTACTGTGTACAGAGAATAGCAGAGAATAGGCAGCAAGTCTATTTTTGACGGATGGTGCGTCAAGCTGCGCAGAGGAGATCGAACCAGACAGGAAGTCCCGACACAAAAAGCATCGTGAATCCGGTCAATTTTCAAAATAAAACATCTCGTGTCGACGACGGATCGTATTTCACTTCATTCATTCAACATTACATCATACTTGGCAACAACAGGTATGTTTCATAATATTGAGATGATTATAGAGATGTATTTTTTAATTAAACAAAGCTTTGATCCATGACTTTGAAGACTACAGCACAATAAAGAAGGAAATAACAACATTAAACACAATTAAAACATACAAAAAAGAAACCACATAACTACATAGACTTCTTACCCATGGTAAACCTGTGTTATATGATGATAATAAATTACCTTGATACCATGAAACAGAAAAAATGTCCTTGAAGGTATGTAGTTCTGATGAGCTCCTCTGTGGGCAGCTCTGCTCTGTACTCCCCAGAACTGTTTACACTTTACATATGTACAGAATAAACAAATGAGATATAACATATTAACTAATGAGTGTTGGAGGTACTGATCAGTAGATTTTGTTACCGCTGGATGGAGCCAGGTTAGATGTTTCCCCCTGTTTCAAGTCTTTGTGTTCAGCTAACCTGCTGTTGGCTATACATTTAAATTTGCAGTATAAACATGAGTGGTAACCTTGGCATCTAAATCTTGGCAAGAAAGCAAATCAGTGTATTCCCCAAAATATCAAACTAAAAAAACAGCTCATAAATCCTCGTTTTCACCCAGGGGCAGTGTTATTTGATCACTGCTACATTATGTCCAGTTGTACAACAGCACGGTAACCTTTTCAATCTTTAATGAAGCGTAACCTTTTCAATTTTGATGAAGTGTAAATAAAGAAACTGATTAAAAAACACACACACACACACACATAAAATCACACACACACACAAGCAGCAATTTCTACTAACCCTGAGAGTGTGCGGCGACTGAACTGGTAGTCCAGTGACTTCCACCTGTGCCATGTCGTCTGCATGTGCATTGAGCCCATGGATGAACAGGACTGAACTGCTGGACGGGGCGTCTCGCTGAGGAACCAGATTCAGATCTCTGTCCACGTGGAAGCTCGGGTCCGACACCTCAAACTTCACGTCCTCGTTGCCCGCACAGTCATCGAACTCGACTGGAAGAAACACACACAAAGGGTAGATGTTATTCCTTCACTGCAAACAAATTACGCACTAGAAGAGTGCACTCAGAAGAGTGCAGATCCCTGCCAGGCATCAGGTGTTGAAGCACCTACTGCAATGCAGTCACAACTACCAGATGCAACCAGCGGAGATTTGCAAAGTTTGGCCATCATTAAAATGACCCTCCAAAAAGGTTTCTCTACCTGAAACAAGATTTCAAACTAAAGCAGTTTTTGATCACTCGTTAATTTTGTATGTTATAGATAATAATTGCTTAATTGTAATTGTTTAATCCTTGTTTTTCTGGATCCCAATAAACACGCAGACACAAACACTCCAGCTGTCAGCTGGCTGATCTGTTAAAGACGATCCGACAGCTGTGATCCTGTCCCATGTGCACTTTGCAGGTCTATTGAGATTTACATGGTTTGAGAATTCTAATAATAATTCTTAATTTGTTACTAGTGAGAATAATTTTAGACACACAAACACTTTTTATTTCAATATTTACTCTTTACTGCTGATAGAAAATATGTTAAAAGAATGCTTTACTTATCCACTTTACTAATCGACACACCTGTGTGGGAAAAAGCTTAACATAAATTAACGTGTTTTGTGATTGTGGAGATGTGTGTGTGTGTGTGTGTGTGTGTGTGCGCGCACGCCTGGCCACAACTTCATTTTTAGAACTTTTTAGACAGGCGCAAGTTCACTTTCTATCTTGCAAACATCATCAATGACAGCTGCGCTGGGAGTAAGACAGGAATGCCACTTCTGTCACCTGCGCAATCCGCTGTACGCCAGGTCTAAGATAGGGCCCAATGCCTGTGGCCACTGTTGTTGCTGGCAAGGAGCCATAAAAAAGGTCATTCAAAGTTTTTCCAAAATTCTGAATCACACAGGTCCTACAACACAGTCATAAATGTGCACAAAAAGAATTAGGCTGATCGGTCCAGTAGTATTCAAGGCTGTGGACAAGATGCAGGTCCATTGATCACACACACACACACTTACTCCCTCACGCACACACACAGAAGCAATTGCATAATATCTTCCCTGCTTACGCCTGGTGGGAATAACAATGTAAATGTAAAAAACAAATCATCCATATGAAACACAGTCACTGAGGTATACTCCGCACTGTAAAGAAAAGAACTGGAGGGGTTGCCAAACGAACCACAAAAACAACTAATTCTCAGATATAAACAGATGCCCTGAAGATAAACAGATACCCTGAGTAAAGAGTAGGATGTTGTGAAAGGCTGTGTCAGCCAGGGTATAATAAAAGTCAGTGATCTCTATTCACACAAGCCTGCTGCAATATTTATGACCCATTGCACAACATGCTACGCATTGTAGACTTATTAATGTGTCTGACTTGCGTTTGCGGGGCCGTTGCATTCACCGCAGAGGAAGCAGCGGCACCCAGTCGCAGGCCTGGATGACAAGAAAGGATTTAAGGTACGGGGAGAAGGAAAAAGTGTCACCTTTGAGTTACGTGCATGTGACGCGTGCGCGCTGTGAGCTTGTCTTGTCTGACTGAGGGAGATACCGCCAAGGACTCTACCAGGCTTTATCCCTTCTGATCATGTTCATCCTCTCTTTATCTCTCTCACACACTCCCCTTGGTGTCGCGACATGATCCCCATGCCCCCCTCCCCACCCCATCCTCCGACACACCACCACCCTCAGCCCTGACAATCCTCCCCTCCCTCATCCTTCACCTCCTCTTTACCGAGGCCTCCCGTGACGCTTTCTTGCTGTTGTGAATCGTGGAGGGTGGGGTCCCGGAGGACGTCTACATGGGTGGATGTGTACACGTGTTGTTGATTAGTAAAGCAGGTGCAACAGGAATCACATGGTGCTGGTTTCCCAGCATGGGTCTGAAAGTGCTGGGAAATTTCAAGCCTCAGACAAGTGCACGCTGCAGACATATGGTGGCTTATATAAGTCTTCATCATTTCTTTTCCAATTCTGTTTGAGACCGGGAATTGCCTGCAAATGCAAACATAACATAGAGGATGCTCCATATGGATGTCATTATCAATGCAGCCACATGTTTCTGGAGTGACATGTTGTTTGTTACAAGTCCACAAAAACTACTAGTGAGAAACAAGGACAATCGAGATGAGATTGTGTTTCTCCGCTCTTCTGCACCAAGGACAGAGCTGTCAAGACAATATCCTGCACAATTCACCGATTACGAATGAGACTCCTTCAGCTTAACATAACACCGAAAAACTCTGTGGTAGCTCATGACCAGCTTAAGGAAACTGTTCATAAAAGATCTCAGAGTCTCTCATCCCTGCGTTCTGTTCACATTGGGGACCGAGGGGCCGTCTTTCTGAGGAAGAAACGGGTTCAGATTTGAGGCCATATATTTATCACGTTTCTGAGAGCAGCGCTGGTGCCTCTCTGAAGATGAAGCATGGCTCCCAACTCCAGTGCAAAGGCTGGACAGTTTCTCTGCTGAACCAGCTCGTTAAAAAATGAAACTAATATACTGCAAAGCTGATGTCGCTATATTACATTACAAATACAATGTATTTTACTAATGGCCATACAGCTACATTTGCACAATATTAAACACAACCAGTGAGCATCTGATTCAGTTTGACTGCAGTTTTGCTATAAAAATGAAGAATGTAGAGTACATTCTGTATAACTACATGTCTATACAGTAGTTTTTTAATGTTACTGGGAAAGTCTGCCGCTCCCACGCACAAAATAAATGCACTACTGATTAACAAGAAAAGATCCAAGAGCGTAGTCCGGCATTACTGTTTATAGTTTCATCTCATTGAAATCAGTGTCACTGTTAAACTTGCAGTGTCGCAGCTGTTTTAAGGTATTGCTAATGCAAAATCTGCTACATAAAAATACATTTCCACTTGCTGCTGCTTCACGTTAAAACCACAGAGCTCATACAACACAGAGTGGCTTTTATTGTGGATCGTTACAGTGACTGCTCGTCAGAAATGTGTCAAGAGACAAGTCATTGCGGGAAAATGTTTTTAGAGGGTCTTAAGGAAAATAGCATGTTAAAAGTAAAGCACATGTACGTACTTCAAGTTTTTAAAGTTTGGATCTAAATACATAAGGAAAACTACTGGGAAGCTACATAATGATATAAAAACCTCAAAAACAGAATAATGGACAACCCCCTCAAAAATCTAATTATTATCAATAATTAGCTAACATTATTTATATAATTATAGTTAGAGGAGAATCAATAATCTTTCCACATCTTTTGCAGGTTTTTGATGAACAGATAGGCTGTATAGGTAAATGCATTATTACGGATGGCCAGGGTCTGTCGTTTCCCCTCTGTTCTGTGTGTGTGCGGAGCCAATTGTGGACACGAGTTGCTGTGGTTATGCTTATGACTGCTGTGATGCCCAGGTGGGGAAAAAAAGCGAAAGCTTACTAATCCCAGGTGGCCAGGTGAGACATCACATCCGGCAATTCATTTGGTGGGGTTGCTGATTGGATAACTGTACAGCTGGGATGATGCGGGGGCTTGAGAAATTGAACAACATCCACTCTGAGGACTGTCAGTGTTTTGACCTCCCGTTGGACATCGTAACGACAGCAGTTAATAACGATGCAGCCGTGGGGCTCCGGATAACCTGCCACAACAGACAGACAGACAGACAGACA
>JAJHUR010113848.1:0-17041 GCA_027495735.1 Lutjanus campechanus | reverse complement strand
TGGGTTCAAACCTTTCTGTGTGAAGTTTGTCTTTGCTGGAATGTAACTAAGTACATTAAGCACAAATAGAGGGAATGCACTGATGTTGCTTTCTCACCAGGACACACTCCATCTATTGGACTGAGACATCCTGCAACATGGCTGCCCTTATAAAATAATCGATTATTTGCACAAATTAAAGACAGTTGGACTTGATAGTGATCTTTACAACTTACCAAAGTCACAGTGGTTGATGGATGTTGACATTTGGACAGGAATCAGGTTTCCTGACATTTATATGGTCTGTATTTAGACGCCAGGGAAACACACAAAGCAAACAAAGGCACACACATTGGTTGCTTGGTTTAGATAGATTTGTTTGCAGAATTAAAGTGATGAAGATATTCTTGTTGCATGGGGACAAGTTTGTATAAATATTTTTATTTACTTTAAGATTACTTATCAAGCTTTTTGCTTTTATTTTATAGGGGCGGCTGAAGAGCAGATAGGAGGGGGAATAGAGAGGGTGGATGTGAAGGGCTGCAGGTTGTAGATTAACCAGTGGCCACTGCAGAAGACCTCAGCACCTGAGGCACACACTCTGAGCTGAGGTCTGATTTTATGACATTATTGGTGAGACATGTTTGTATGCAGCAGCATTGAGGATGCATGATTGTTGCACAGAAAATAAATGAAAGATGCTACAGTTCATGACTACAGCCATGATTTTGCCCAAAAATCCAACAAACCTGACCCACACAGCTGTCCGACTCAATCGTGAGCAGAGCTCAGCTGTCAAACTAGCGTCAAATAACTAATCAAAGCTGAACTGATCAGAAAAATTAACACTTGAGCAAACATCAGCATGATAAGAACTACTTACAATGACAGAAATAATTATGAGACATGTACTTTGATGTTTTAGTTTGACCAATATTCTATCTGCTAACATGGAGAGGGCGGGGTTTATGACATTTACTGCAGCCAGCGACCGGGGGGGCATCCCCTTTAATACCAACATGAAAATGATGTGCAGGTCAGGGTTCTTTAAGACCCGCACCGACTGACCCATCATGAGAGCCAATCTACACTGTCTGACCCACAAAAGAATGCATTAATCAATGACCCGCATCCAACCCGACCCGCAAATCAGAAACTTTATGCATCACAGTGGTACTGCTGTCAGGACCGAGCCACACAGTCTGATCCTGCAGCTACAGCACAGAAACTGTCAGTGTCTCTGTCTCTCAAGTGCAGAGCTGTGTGAAGATCAACGCTATTAAATACACAAAACATGTTCTTTATCAGTGAGTAGCAGCAAAACAAGTAACTCTTCATTTAATATATGAAGTCTGTTCCTCACTTTCTCCTCCTCTTCTCTCACTCCTTCATATCTGAACACTAAAACAGAATCTGCAGAAACAGAGTCCACAGTTTCAGGATTTAACCCTCTTTTGTTGTGTTCTGAGCTGAATGAGCACACTGGATGCTCTGCTGCGTGCCCGGCTGCAGCAGATTAAAAAGAAATTAAGAAAAGAGAAAGATGCAAAATGATGGTACAGACACGAAGACACCACAAAGATGCACAAAATATCTGAAGACAAATGAACAGCAACTACAACCATGTCTCTTTCATTGTCTCATAATCTGTCCACAGATGACAGAGTCATCGTGCACCTTATTCCTCAGCAGTGACAGACAGAGTCGGGGTGTGTCCACATCATCTGTGCTGCACCCTGCCGCCCACACCAGCAGCTATGAGACTTCAGCACTCACTCCTGTCTGTCGGCTACAACATCCACATTCCTGCTGCAGTCACTGGATTCTTTACATATCTCACACTGAGTGTGTATGTACACAGTTACGTGTTGTGCTTTGAGATTAAAGTAGAGAAGATCAAGATGATTAGTCACATACTGGACACAATCATCCACAGTACAACAAATACTATCAAACGAGTTTTCTGTGTTTGATCCATTCAAGTGTTTTAGGAGCAGTGGGCAGAAACTGTGCAGCACCCGGGGACCAACTGAAGATCTGAGACGGCAACAGGCCTGGGGAGTAACAGATTACATGTAAAGGGGTTATGTAATTAGGATACAAAAAAGGTAACTGTATTCCATTACAGTTACAAAAAATATGTAATCAGATTACAGTTACATTTAGTAAAAAATGGGGATTATTAGCAGAATTACATTCCTAAAATACATTTTAAAAATAAAGAACGATATACTGTATGTGCAGTAAAACACAAACAGCAGGCTGTTCTGCATAGCAACGGTCTGTTCTGTATAGCAACGGTCTGTTCTGTATAGCAATGGTCTGCTCTTCATAGCAACGGTCTGTTCTGCATAGCAACGGTCTGCTTTTCATAGCAACGATCTGTTCTGCATAGCAACGGTTTGTTCTTCATAGCAACGGTCTGTTCTGCATAACAACGGTCTGTTCTGCATAGCAACGGTCTGTTCTGCATAGCAACGGTCTGTTCTGCATAACAACAGTCTGTTCTTCATAGCAACGGTCTGTTCTTCATAGCAACGGTCTGTTCTGCATAACAACAGTCTTTTCTTCATAGCAACGGTCTGTTCTGCATAGCAACGGTCTGCTTTTCATAGCAACGGTCTGTTCTGCATAGCAACGGTCTGTTCTTCATAGCAACGGTCTGTTCTGCATAACAACAGTCTGTTCTGCATAACAACGGTCTGTTCTGCATAACAACGGTCTGTTCTTCATAGCATCAGTCTGTTGTTCAGAGCTTATAATTCCATAACTGACCAGATCAGGATTGAATATTTAATGTGATAAATTATATTATTGGATTACAGTTACTCATGCATATAATATCTTCATCACTTTAACGTTGCAGCTAAAGGTGGAGTTTATTTTAGTAACTTTATATACTGCTGGTTAACTTATGAATTTCCTCTCAGGGTTCTTAACCTGCAGTCAGACACTATCATTAATTTGTTGTAAAGTTTCCAGTTTATTAGGTACACCTCACTAAAACTAAGTCTAAAACAACAATCCTGCAATAAATCCTCCCTTCATGAAGTTTATAATGTTCAGTTTTTGTTTGAACTGTTTTAGAGATGTGCTGATTCATCTGTGTGATCACTTTGGAGACTGTCGATTGTGGTGTTGGTTAAACTGAACTGTGTTATTTTGACAGGTGCATCCTATTTATATCAGTGGGTAAACAGCAAAGACACAGCGCCCTCTGCAGGATCCTGTGCACACCTGCAGGTGGAGGTCACTGCCCCAACCTCCACCTCCATGACCAGGGCAGAAATAGACATGTGATGAAAAAAAAGAAAAAGAAAAGAAAAGAAGAACTGAATGAAGCATTAGCTCAAATAAATTCTGTTATTTATTCTTTGTTTTGGGCTACAGGAGACAAACATAAAAGACAACTTCCAGGCTGAATTTATGAAAAAGCAACTAAAAAAAAAAAGTTTTATCACACATTGAACGTATGAAAACGACCCAAAAAATATTTAATCAGTTTCTAAAGTCAGTATTTTTTAAGCCCTCGTTACGAACAACCTGGATGGCAACTCTTGGCGGCCAAAATATTACAAAAATACAGTATATTTACACTCTTTAAGCATTGCACAGTTGATGCCACCTGCAGAATAGTGTGAAAAATACAGCCTTTAATTCTTAGAAATGTCCTCAACGAGGAACAACAGTCTGACTCAGAGACAAACACGTTCACAAGGTCGCTCATTAGCTTTTGTTTTCCACCTCTGTGACCCGTTAAAATCTCTGAATACAGTCTCTGAACTCCACGAGCATCAAAACAGGTTTTCTTCACACCTGAAACTTTCTTCTCGTAGACGTGAATTTGTCCAACAACAGCAAACTGATTTAAAATCGACCAAGCGGAAGCTTCTGTTTTATGTAATAAATGCATTTCAGTCACGGAGGAGAGGAAGCAGATGAAAGGTGCTACAGGTCAGGCAGGTAGAACATGAGAAGAACTTTAAAGGAACAGTCCCACATTCTGAGAATATGCTGTTTTACTCAAAGTCAGAGCAGAAGAATTAATCAGGTTTCATCTTAGTGCATCCAGCAGATAGAAACTGGGTCTGGTTAATCAGAACCCAACGTGAAACCAGAACTTCCTGGTTCTGTTCCAGAAGATAAAAACTCATAAAAAACACATTGACATCTGTAACTAAAAATACAGCTTTGGAATAGAGATTTTGTAACAGCAGCTTCTGTTTCTGATTTGTTTTGGTACTTTCAACGACACTCAGGTATCATATCAGGACCAGAAGTGAAGAATTTCAAACAATATTTAAGCCTGACTCAGGACGCGTTCAGCCTCGCTTGGCACAAACTTAAACTGCGTACTTCTGTATGTTTGAGTGGATACGCACGTTCACGTCAACATTTACAGCGAAACAAAGTCTACTGCGAGTACCCGGATGCTGTACTCAAAATGGTCGAAAAGTTGAGTGCAGAACGCTGGGCACTTCTCACCCTCAACGGTCGCCATCTTGTCTACACAGCAGAAGAGGCGGAGCTACCAAACTTGCAAACATGGCGACCCAGGCAGGTGAGGAAGCAGCCATGGTGAACACCGAATTATACAGATATAAGTCATGCAGAGTCATGCATGTAGTTTTTTAATCAATAAGCACCACTATACTGCTGTTGGATTGAAGCCACCTATATCTTTATTTGGTGAAGTTTGTAAAGATTTGGTGCTGAAAATCGAATATAAATCGACACAGGTAGGAGGAGGGACCACCTGCCCATCGTCAACAGAGCTTAAGGCGTCTTTTTAACCTCCCAACACACAGAGAACAAACAGAGGCAAATAAAACTAAAAGGACGTTTGTTTGATTGAAGTGAAACTGAACACAAACGAATAAACAAGCCGATAGATGGCAGGTGGCAGTGAAGCACCACCTGGCTTCAGTTCACCCACGAAGAAGAAGCACCTGCGATCAACATTTCCTGTCAGGGCACAACGGCCGTCCTCGATTTGAGACAGAACTACCCTGTCAAAATCTGAACACAGCGCAAGTGAGAACCTAGTGTGTAAAGTGTGCAACACGATAAGTGTACTAATGGAAGTATCCAGATTGAGACACAGCTGCTGAGCGCAGGGTGCTGCTAGCCTGACTGAATCAAAAGAGATGCAAGAAGTGCCTTTTAACAACTTAAGAATTATAATGTAGACACACGATAGTGTTTAAGCCTCAAGTTCTTCAACAACAGCTGCACTGTGCCAAATCTACTGTAACCCAGCAGACTACTGGACGGGCTGGTCAAGAACTTTATTAGCTTTTATCTGTACTAAGCTCGGCTAAACACATCCTGAACCCATCTTTCTCCTGGACGCACAGATTAAAATGACTTTGGGTAAGACAGCTGACAAGTGTGAGACTGTTTCTTCCATGTGAAATGTGGTGGAGGAGATGCTTCTGATGTTCTGCACACGAGGGACCAGTTTATCCCACAATACAGTTCTGCAAACAACCATCAAAAATCAACTCTGTGTCTGTTTTCTCAGTACAGAAGAGCCACGTTTTCAGCTCTGTTCTGCTTTCAGATCATAAATCTTGTGCATGACAGCAGAGGAAACAGTTTCCAAACACCAAGACTGAAGCAGAACTTTATAATTCTTTAATACTGACATCTAGTGAAGATGCTTTGGTAATTAGAAAATAACAACTTAATCTATAAATGATGAATAATGAATATAAATGAACGTCTCAGCCAGTTTTGGAAGAATGAGACGTTCTATGACAAGAACTAATGAGGGGAACAAAACGTGGTGACACTGAACGTCTCAGCGTTTGGTTCAGCGAGGAGAACAACAGTCTGACAAACATCTGGAGCTTTTCTCTCCAACATGAACACAAAAAGCAGATCGCCGTGGTTACTGTTCTGCTTTCTCCTGAGCGGTTCCCGTCACCAGCAGCAGGTTGCAGGCCATGAACTGGACGTTGAGCACGTTGCTGGTGTTTCCAGTGTACATTCCCACCAGTTCGCTCGACGAGCCGTCGGCTGGCGGCCCGCCGTGGGAGTTCCGGATGTCCCACACCCGGACCGAGTTGTCCATAGACGACGACGCCACCAGGCTGCTGTCCGGGCTGAAAGACAGGCTGGTGACGCTGTCTGTGTGTCCCCGCAGGTCTTTGAATAACGTCCCTGACGCCAAGTCCCACAGCTTCACCCTCTGGTCCTCGCCGGCGGACGCCAAATACTTCCCGTTAGGCGAGAAGGCGAGCGACAGCACCGGACCACGGTGGCCAGTGAAAAGGCGGACAGACGCCCCCTGTTGGGTGCTCCACAGCCGGACAGTCTTGTCTGTGGAGCCGGTGGCCAGGTAGTTGGAGTTTGGGTGGAATTTGACGCAGTCGACGTCGGCGAGATGCCCGGCGTAGACCCGCAGCGGGTAGGTGCGCGAGAACGTCCAGAGGCGGGCCGTGCGGTCGTGGGAGCCGCTTGCGAAGTAAAGGCTGCAGGGGCTGACGTCCACGTCCCACACCGGGTAGGCGTGGCCCTGGTAGAGCGCCGTGTTGGTGAAGCTGCCCAGGTCCCAGTATCGGATGGTCGTGTCCTCAGAGCAGGAGAGCAGGCCGGAGCTGTCCGTCAGGAAGGCGGTACGAAACACCGGGCCGCTGTGACCTCGCAGCGTCTTGATCTCGCTGCCGGAGCTGTCCTCTTCATCCACCTGAGGACAGACGAGGGAAAAATGTGACATCTGACATTACCCATACAGACCAAAAGAGGTAAACAAATAATAATCATCATTAGGTGAATATCACAAACTGAAAAAGCAAAAGCACCTACAGAGTAAATTTGATGTTACTGTTAAATCAGTGTCTTCACTACATGAGTAAACAGCTCACCTCTTCCTCCAGGACGTCACAGGCCAGGTGGATGAGCGACACGTCTGCCTGATGCGGTTTGGCTTTCAGCTTTCTGGCTCTGAGGCTCCACAGCTTCACCGTGGAGCTGTCAAAGCCGGCGGCGAGCAGCCGGCTGTCAGCCGAGACCTCGGCGGTGTTCAACATCTGCTCCGTGTGGTGGAAGGCGTAAAAACACACGGTGGTGAGTGTCGGGGGGCCCTCACGGACCTTCTTGATGCAATCCTGCAGAGCCTCCAGGGCCGCCTCACTCTGTGGGATCCCCGCAGGGACCTCCACCCCTTCCCCGCCCTCTGCCCCGTCCACTCCCGCCCAGGAGGAGGTGGAGTTCGGGGCAGCGGTCGCTCCACTGGCAGCTCCGTACAGCTGGTAGTCTGTACGCCTCGAGGCGGTCACCTCCACCTGCAGGTGTGTGCTGAGGGCCCTGCAGAGGGCGCTGTTGTCCTCGCTCTGCAGGTAACGCAGCAGGTAGCTGTAGGCCGGCTCCGTCAGGTGAACCACGTACTTGTGCTCCAGGAAAGCGCTCAGCTTGGGGTTGGCAGCAATGTCCTGAGCGGTGAGAACGTGGCGGAGCTGCTCGATGGTGGCGCGCTGCTCGCTGTCCTGAAGAAAGGCACCGTGGAACCGACTGTAAAAACCATCTACTGCCCCCTTCAGGCCGCAGTGCACCATGTCCAGGTGGAGGTAGACGAAGAGCGGGTAGAGGATCGTGCTCACCTCCTTCGCCCAGGATATTTCTGTTTCTGATTTAGGGGAAATAAAAAACATTGTAAATAAAAAACAAGATGAAAGACTGTAGTGCTGCTTGTTCATCTTGTTCAATAAAATCTGTCAAAATAATTACAATATGACTTCTTTTTTTAAGGTAAAGTGCGTTCAGTGACTTTGCAGCAGGAATGTGAATGTGATACCTGACAGAAAGGAGCGCAGCCTGGAGTACTGAGTCTCGTACTGCTGTGGGTCAGACTGGCAGGGCGCCGCAGTGACGATGTTGGCACATCCCGACTCTGTCTGCACTGCTCAGAGAACCAGAGAGAGAGAGAAGAGGAAGCAGAAATACAATCATGTAAATGTAGGCAGAACATTCATTATGTAGAAGAAGGGCCCGTTACACAGCGTTTCAGTTTTATATTATTATGGAATGTGTTAAAATACAAACAGAATTTTAAAGCAGCTGGCTGAGGCTAATTTGAACTATTTTCTAATCTGTCAGTTGAAAGATCCTGCACACTTCTGGTTGCTCCACTGGTATTTATACTCTAATCAAATTGGACTTGATAAACATCTGTCTCACCATCCTGATTTTGCAGACCAAGTTTAAAACTTTATCACTTTTATGAGTACGACGACTCTGGCCACCTGGCATAAATCCCAGCATAGGTTTGCACAAAGACTGCACAAGCAGGTCTAATCAGCAACAATAGCTGGGAACACCTGTGTGGGTAAGTCTTTCACTAAGGATGAGTCCATTTATCAGCAAAACGTCATTATTGTCGGATATTCGCCTTGCTGACTGCAATCAGACTATCTGCAAATAAGATGACAGTCATGGATTGCAGTGGCTGATGTTTATCTGTTATGTCAATATCAATTTTGCGCTTATTAAATGTTATGTTGGTTATTTGCAGTTGGACTCTGACAGCAGCATCTAGTGTATCCAGCTGTTGTTTCAGAGAAGAAGCCACAGGCTGGCACAAATTGGGGAATAAATAACAACAAAAACAAGCGATTATAATGGTATGTTCTGTGTGTATAACCATTAAATAAATGTAGTGGAGTAAAAGTAGAAAGTACAATATGTTCTTCAGAGACAGAGGTGTCCATGATCTGGTGTGAAGGACAATGTCTGTGCTGCTGCACCATCACCTTCATCTGTGCAGTAGCAGTTTGCTCACCTGTGAGGCTGGCAGCCATCTCCTCAGCTGACTGGAAGAGCTTGGCTCCTTTCAGGGAGACGTCGGTGTCCACATACTGCCTCCGCTTCAGGTACTGAGCCACAGCGTACTGGATCTGCTCAGTGCGAACCCGCTTCATGACCTGAAAACAACACAAAGAGTTACACACCTGAGACTTTCCGGAGGAGACACCTGCACATCACTCTGTCAAACACAAGGATCGAGCACAAAAAACGGTTGACAACAAAGTATTTTAAGTACACAAATGACTGTAAAAGACGATGTGTATCTGCATTAGTGCTTTGAATCCGATTCATCATCTCCATGACGATATTAACCGTCTTCAACACAGCATCTTTGCAGAGCTAATTGGCTAGCAAAGAGGCGAGCTAATGTGTTTACTAATGCAAAAGACATTGAATACACCCAGGCAATGTCTGTGTTAGCCTGAAGCTAATGTGGAAAGCTGAAACAACTGGCGCCATGCTTAATTTCAGTCTAACACCCGGCAAGTTTCCACTTTAGAGGAGGATGACTGGACGGAGCTAACTGGCTAACGTTGGCGCTGGTGGGCCTGGCGGCTACAAACTTTTAGCGGGATTGGTCCGGTTCCGTAGCGCCACAAGTTCAAAATCGGTACTCACTGCATATCGTGCTGTCCCCCGTCCTCAGTTACTGTCTGTAGGCTGATGAAGTTTAAATGCAACTCAGTTTCCAGTTGAAGTTACGCCGCTGCCTGTCATTGCCGCTCCATCGTGGTTTTCCGCCCCCCGGTCAGCCTCCATCTACTCATGCTAGGTTAGCCGGTTAGCTAGCTCACCGCTTTCATCGAGATGGTCCTCGCTGCGGAACACAGAATGGGGCGGACTCAGATTAAAAGGTGGGGTCGGACGTCCGATCCTGCCCCAAATGACCAGAAGGGAAAGCTAATTGGTCGGTTGTTCCATTGCAACATCGTCAAGCAGCAGAAATGCTAACGACTTGCATGGAGCCGTTGTTGACTTGGAGGACCGGAAGTGCGTCGAGAGCTGTAAACGCATGTGTTTGACCACTGGATGGCGCCAATGTAGCACTTTATTTATTACTTCCAAACACAACAAGACCTGCAGGCAGGTACCTTGTGGCCTCAAAAGCCTGACAGGTGGCCCTCCAATATTTATTATTTTATGCTGTTTTGTGGCAATATAAATTACACTTGTGAATGGGATCAAAAACAAAATTACAATTGACGGAAAAATAATTCCAAGTATGAACAATATTTTCTGAAATCGTTGATATAAATACTTTATGTTTCCCTGACAGACTATATGAAAGGTCAAAGGTTTACAGTGGTCAGTCAGTCAGTCCACCTGCATCCAATGGACCTATACTTATGGTTATTGAATATTAAACAAACACAAAACTTCCAGTGTAAATTAATTTATTTTCATCATAATTTGAGCATCTTTTTTTTTTTCTTTAATCAAAATAGTTAATTTTCAAAAATCTGTAATTACTCCTGAATGCAATGAGATATCAACGTGAAAACTGAGAAGTGTGTTCAATAGTTAAGCTAATGAATTAACGGGCATTGCATTTCTCATAATTCATATCTCATAATTGGCTGCGTGAATTTGTACGAAAATTAGTTTGCATGGTCTCGGGTCCTGCATGCATGAAATTTGGTAATAACTGCTTAAGGGTGTGACTTATTAAATCAAAGTTTCTAGACATTTCACAATTCAAACTTGTAAAAATCAGCCTTGTGTCCTACAGAGCTGACATTTCTTCAACACATCTGCTGGACTGGGGCAAAAGTTTGTCACTGCAACTGTTGATTAAGGTCAATTCAAAAGTCCATCACTCTAAATTTTTCAAAATATGAAAAATCAGTTAACATCTGCATCTCCACAAGTCTTCATTCAAATAATAATAGTAACAATAATAATAACAATAATAGTAGTAGTAATAATAATAATAATAATAATAATAATAATAATAATAACAATAATAGTAGTAGTAATAATAATAATAATAATAATAATAATAATAATAATAATAATCACATGTTTTTTGTCTTTAAAATATTAAAAACGTGTCTTTTTTAAAGATTTGTATTGGCGCTGGGCGGGACTTTCTGTTGAACCAGTGATGACGTATATTTCAAGCGACTGCACCGCGCGCTGTTTGGAGAGGACTGTATGGTGAGGTGCGGCGGTATTTGTATATTTCCACGGTTAAATTGACTAATATTCCTCGACTGTTGATCAGTGCGGGATATCACAGCCGGCATGTTTAGCCCCCGCAGCGGCCCGAGCTCCGGCCGCAGGCAGCAGGGCAGAACCACCGGGAGGAAGAGCGGCGCGGCCCCCAGTCTGCTGTTCTCCCCGCGTAGGACATCTCTGTCTGCGAGGTGAGTGAAAACACGGAACGGTGAAGTTTGAGATGATGTTTTTGTGTTTACACTCAGCTGGCAGTTTATTAGTCCACTTATCTATAACTAATGCTGCCTAATACATCAGAAATCCCACAATCATGTGTTTCAGGTGTTTCTGCTTGTGTTGTTTCATTGTTTTCTCGATTAATTGATTGGTTGTTTGGTTTATAAGATGTAGGAAAATCGAAAAATATCAATCTGTGCCAGCCCAAAGTGACGTCATCTAGTGTTTTGTTTTCCCCACCACCCAAAGATATTTAGTTTATTCTGTCATAAAAGAGGAAGAAAAGTGAAGCACGTATTCACATTTGAGAAGCTGCAATCAGAATTTGAGTTTGATTGATTGGTTATCAAAATAGTCTGTGATTAATTTAATAATTGATTCATAGTCAGTTAATCATTGCAGCTCTATATCTCTCATTGTCGTGTATTACAATCTAATAGCACCAACTTGCAGCTCAATATTCAGCTGATAATCAGAAATAAACTGTGTTAATACTCTGAATTTCTCCACCAGGTCAACACCCACCAGAGTGCAGAGCCATGCAGCTGCAGAGTCAATCAACTACGATGTTCAAACCTTCGGCTCGTCGCTGCCTGTTAAAGTGATGGAGGCGCTCACGATGGCTGATGGTAAAAGAAACCTCGTCTCTGTTCTGTTGTTAAAGTTTCCTCTGAGTTTCTGTTCCTGTTGATGTCATTTTCAGTCTGTCAGCGGCTGTTAAAAGTACTGAATTCTGTCCCTGAATTGTCCCTGAACAGTTCTCTGTGTGTGTTTGGTCCCTCTAGCTGATGATCACATCTCAGTGAAGGTGGATGAGAGCGGCTGGGCCTGGATGGTTTGTGGAGAAAGACTGATCATCTGGAAGATCTGCCAGACTGCTGTGGCCAAGGTACAGTTCAGCCTCCTCATCCACCGAAAAACATCCACATACTCACACTAAGTGTTTCAAGGCAGTTGCTACAGAGGAGAGTTATGATACTAGTATTAGAAAATGCTTCTGATACAGCCTAAAATGTTAGCATTGGTGCTGGTCGCTGATGCGATATCATGTAATTTATTGGTCCTGAAGGACCCTGCCTACTTCCAGTGTCCAGTATCCTGCATGTTCTTGTCCCCATGATGGAAGTCAGACAGAACCTAAACATGTGCAAAAAATTGCCATGAGTGGTCAGTCGCCATCCTTTTATAAAATAAAATAAAAGTAATAAAATAATTAACTTGTAATATCACGGTATGTTGTCATATATTTGATAAAAATAAGAGACCACTTCAACCACTTCTGATCAGTTTCTCTGGTTTTACTAGTTACAGTTTTTTGTTTGAGTTAAATGAACATTTTTGTTTTATTATATAAACTAAAGAAGATAAATTTAAAATATTTGTATGGTACTCGTAGTTCAGATATTGGAAAGGGAAAAAAAAGGAACATCTCTACAAAAGAGCAACCATCACAAGAACTGTTCGCACATTTAAGTCGTTTGGGACGGGATTCTGTGTTTCTGTGCAAAATTTTGTTCACAGGGTAAAAAATTTCACTAATAACTGGAACAGAGATGCACAGAGGTCATAATCACATATTAACTGTTTAAGTGAGTCATCGAGCAAAAATGCCAAACTTTCTCTGGCTTTAGATTCTCGATTTACTGCTTTTGTCCTTCTTACATCTTTGTAAATTGAATATTTTTAACTATTTGACAGTTGGTCAGATAAAACAAGGAATTTGAAGATGTCACCTCGGGTTCAGGGAAACTGTGATGCACATTTTTATTGTTGTGGCCAAGGAGAAACATTCTCAGATTCTTAGTTAAAGTCCATGAACTCTCTGCGTGTCTTCCTGCAGCTGTCAGTGTGTAAGGAGCTGCAGCTGCCCAGCAGCGAGTACAACTACACAGCCGACCTCGTGGCCGTGACGTCTGCTGCACCTCTGGAGACGGCCGGCGTTCAGTCCATCTCCGTCCTGGCGGTGGCCGTGGAGGGAACGGCTCGCTTGTGGCCCAGCCTGGCCCAGGAGGGCAACTACACAGAGACGGACGTGGACCTGGGGGATCTCTGCAACTTTGTTGTTGCTGTCAGAGTAAATAAATCAGATTTATTTTGAACAATTTAAACAAACTGCACAGAAAAGTTTAAATCTTTTTCAGTCTAGTTTGAAGCTTCAGCTCAAACCAAACAGACCACCTGCGCTTTTGTTTCCTCCGTCTTTATTTCTGGCCTTTGTCTCGTCTCTCAGGGTGGAAGCTTCGTCTTGTCTTCAGAGAAGAATCATCTGCTGAGAGCGAGTGCAGACTCTTCTGGAAAGCTGCAGTACCGAGCCCTGCTGCTGGGTCAGGGGATGCTCTCTGGCATCGGACGCCGTGTCTCCAGCCTGTTCGGCATCCTGTCCCAACCCGCCAACGACCCAGTGAGTCATGCTAACAGATCTGACATGTCAAATTTACTCATTGTTTTAATTTCCTCATCATGAACTCAGTAATCATTTCATGATGGTGAACAGCTCCAACCTGACTGTGTTTTCTGCTGCAGCTCCACAGCGTGCTGTGGGTGGGCGGAGCCAGCTGCCTGTACACGCTGACCAGCTCCAGTCTGAGTAAATGGGAGGTGGAGGACAGCTACGAGCACCAGATCCTCAGCTGGGACACACAGAGAGCTCTGACTGAGAGCATAGCAGACGCCATCTGGGTCAGTGCAAAGATACATGCGATCATAAAAACTGTGTATCAGTCTGATTCAGTTTGAAAATATATTTTATATTCCAACAGGAGCTAAAAGAAACAGAAACTCATCATTTACACTGTAAAGTTGCAGCCATATCGATCAGATCCTCCTTTAAATCTCTTTAGCTTGATTACTGTGAAGATCTTTTGTGATCAAACGGAGAATATTTCTCCTCTTTCATCAGGGTTCAGAGAGCAACTACGAGGAGATGAAGGAGGGAGTGAACGTGACGTACCTCGACATGAAGCTCGGCCAGTGAGTGTCTTCATCTGCATGTGACTTTAGAATAAAAGTTTTTTAAGCTCAGGTGGAATTTTAGCTTCTAAATGTAAAAACCCACCTGATGTTGATTATTATTGTTGCACAATTCAGTATTTTCCCAAAGAAATACCTAAATATCAGGTATATATCGGGCTGAACTGAGCCGGAGTCTGTGCCGTGTGTTTTCAGAGCCGGTCTGGTGGTTTTGGCTGCAGCCTGGCACCCGTCAGACACCCCCTGCCTGGCGTACTTCTGCCTGGTCACCCTGCAGGACAACGGAGCCGCCATCTCCGACCAGTTCACGGTGGAAGTCACCAAGTACAACTCTCCATTCCAGGTCAGTGCCGATCAGGGGTGGAAGTAACTAATTACAAAATACTCAACTTACTGTAATTAAGTAGTTTTTTGGGGGATGTTTGTACATTTATGAGTAGATTTTGAGAAGTCTGTACTTTTACTTGTACACCATGTAATCTACTTAGTTACTTTCAGAATCATAAATGAGTACAATTTGAATTAATGTCCAAACCTTTCATCTGCACTTTTGTAGCCAATAAGGTGATCTGACTGCAGAGATAATGGTGGCAGATTTAATGTTGAAATTTGTGGTCATTTTTGAAACACGAGGTTTTGGATTTTCACAGAAAAGTGTCATAAATTTGGACGATGAAAGCTTAACTTTGCGCATGTCTCGTTTCCTCAGAGCGAGGAGGCCCTGCAGGCGACACGACTGGTGCTGCCGCCGTCCCCCGGATCCACCGCCTTCCTGTATAACGAGGAGCTGGTGTTCGCCTGCTCGACGGGAACCAGCAGGGCGGCACTGCCCGATGAGAAGATCAGTTTTAACTCAACTGGTGAGAAAAGAAACCCTGGATCTCTAAGAGAAAATGCTCCGGGGAGCTCCAGATGAATGAACATCTTCAAACCAGATTAGTGTGATAATACAGTCAGCTGAGATTTCATAGAATGGAGAGAAAGTGATGAATTTAAAAAACTTCAGCACTAAATCTCTCTGTGTGACGGGGTTACGTTGTCCTTCTCTGTCTGTCCAGGTGATGGTGTACGTGGGGGAGGCTGCTGCGCCAACCTGCCGGTCTTTTTCTCCCAGAACAGCGGCCTGGTGGCGGTGGTGGCCCGGGAGAGCGCGTCCATCCTGCCGGAGACCATGGAGGACTCGCTGTGCTCCTCGCTGGCTGCAGCTCCAGAGGTAAAACACCAGGAGAACATGGATTCATGCCGATTCATGCTCCAGACTTCCAGTTGGGGAAAAATGAAAGAAGCACAGAAAATGTAATCATGCATGTGATTGATTTTCTCATTTTGATCGTGTGTTTCAGGTTTCAGCGATGGAAACACCAACCAGAGCAGAACCTGTAGCTCAGGAGGACAAAACCAAACTCCTGAAGGCGGCTTTCCTGCAGTTCTGTCGGTATGTTAATGAACACTTTAAATTAAAATCAAAATATTTTATTGGTGGATTTTAAAAAAGTAAAATTTACTCTTGATGTCACACAGTACTTCCTGGTTTAATTGTCTGAATCGTACATCAGAGTGTCTGCAGAGGAGCAGTGTTATCAATAGACGTGACTTAGAGAAAAATGAGTTGCATAAAGTCACTGTAAGGATTTTCTTTGGATATTTGATTTTCTAAGTGCTTGATTTGGATTTTCTAAGAAGATCCTTATCGACTGTTCTCCTCAGAAACTTTTCAGGGACTCAGAACAGTCTCTTCTGTTTGTGGTAGGGCTGAGTATCGATCAGATTTCTGAATTGATTTGATTTGATTCACAAGGTCCCAATTTGTTTCAATGCAATATTCGATTCGATTATGGATATTTCAGTTATCATACCAGTTTTGCTTGCATGTGAAATATATTCTCAGGGAGCTAATGCTGTAAATTGTACAGGAAACCCTCTAACCTGTTATATATTATTAAAAATATTAATGTTTACATTAAAAATTGACCTCATAACAGCTTAGCGCAATATTTTGCTCAAAGGACGAACTTAAGTTTGAAATTTATGCAACGGGACCCAACTTTTTAATAACAAACTAATTATTATTAAATCAAGATGATTAATTTTCACCTTATATCAGGTAAAAACATCAAACATGCTGGTCACTAATGCAGAGAGTTGCTTTTATCTGTATCATGTTGTAATTTTGCTGTTTGCGTCACTTTGGACTCTGATTATTGAACAAAAAAGGTGTATATCAGTAGTTTTAGTTTAGTTTTATATAAATATTTATTCCCTGTAATACTGCAAATTTAAAAAGAACATCTTGTCTTTTGTCAGTAACGACCTGGTCGGAGCTCAGACGGTCACAGACGAGCTCTTCCCCGCTGACGGTGACGGGGAGGAGGGAGCCGAGCTGGACGGTGTGGTGACTCGAATCAACCTGGACCTGGTGGACGATTACCCGGCGTCAGACCCCCGCTGGGCCGAGTCTGTTCCTGACGGTGAGGAGGGGGAACGGGGACGGAGCAAAGGTTTATTAACCTGCCCTAAAATACAAGAAGAAACCTGGATGTTGTTGCATTTCTTTACAATTTGACATAATTTAAAAATGATCAGTTCAAAATAATCTTTTTTGAGATGTTAGACTTTAATTTGGAGGAATTTTACATTAAGCAGGTTTTATTTTGTCACTTATGTCCTAACAGAAGTATTTGCCAGTCCAGTCCAGTAAGACTGATACAGATTAGACTTAATGCAAATGTTGGTATTTTTAAGTTTAGATGCTTTTATGGCTCCATATCGACCTCTTCTTCAGTTCAGTAAATAAACATAACGGTAGTTATTAGAATGTCTAAAGAGAGAATTAAGCTTAAAGAATTTAAATATGAGGACATTTTAAAAAATTTAAATAACCTGAGCGTTT